>VZUI01089964.1:0-35140 GCA_013401135.1 Cettia cetti
GGTAGGCAGTAGGGGGAGGTGGTGGTGGTGGTTGATTTTTTTTTTTTTAACTGTTAAGTTACAGTTGAAACAACTGAAAACTGCTCCTCCAACATAACCTGAATAGTGTAGGCAGAATGGGCCCTCAGAGAGAAGCAAGCCAAAATGCCAAAACCAAAGGAAACTCTGAGGGAGAAAAAGGATACAGGAAGGATGTTTCTTTAATCTTTCATTCCCACTTCAATTTTATGGATGCTACACACAAATTAAAGTAAGATTATATTACAGAACTGTGTGTTCCAAAACCTTATGGCAAAAAACTTAAAGAAAAAAAAAATCCATATTCATGTCAGATGCATTTTAATTTCAAAATGGTACACAGAGTTTATGCCCAGCGTATCATTTGCTATGCAGCAGTCTTTCTCTGTCTTACATGTTTCCATTTGGTTTTGGCAAAACAAAGTGAAACAGTTAAAAAGACATTTCTTTTTGTGGGGAAAAAAACCCCCTTCTGAAGTCCAGCGATGTTACCAAACTTTGGATCATTATCGTATTTTCCAGTGCTTACAGTATTTCAATGAGAAATCTACATTTAATCACTCTTCACCCTAAAAGAGTATGCAGTTTTTAACTAAGTGATACATGACCGTGTTCAGTGATGTCTTCCACTGTAAGAGAATATTCAGTTTTCTAATGAATGTTAGAATGAAAACAGAATAGATTAAAATCAGTTTCTGTGGTTTTTTGTTTTCTTTTTTTTATGTCCACACTGCAGCATGAAGCGTTTATCCCTTCAGAGGTTTTAGGGCCATGGATGTGGTTTTGCATTAACAAGGTGGCATTTACATGTCTTGGGACAGACCTCACTACTCCTCTTGGCAATGATGAAAAGGACACAATTTGCTACTGTCCCTTCCTCACTGCCCATCCCAGTAATTTCCACTTTGTATTATTTATAGAGACTGAGTTGGTTTACAGTTTTGTTTTTCATGCTTTTCTCTTTAGCCGCTATCCAACACAAGTGCATCCAAGGGGTTTTTTTAAGTTTTTCTGGTGGAAGCAGAATTAGAGAGTTTTATGTACTTTGCTGTCTTATGACAACTGGCAGCAACTGAAATGAGGCATGTCAAGTGACTGCTACAAAAAGAAATCAGTAATTTACAAGTTCAGACAAAGGTTGAAGAAGCAAACCTTCTGTGTAGTTGTTCTGTCATGTACAGTCTGCTAATATTTTCACATTTGAGAATATTTAATTTTCCTAATTGAGAGAGTGTTATACTACAGTTGAAAAGAAAAGGCAAAATCAAAAGCAGAATACTCTCATTTTCAGCAGAGCAGTGCTAATGCTTATGTTAGTCAGTGAGAAAAACATGGGGGTGGATGAGAAACAATAATTCATTACTGTCTCTCCTGCAGTCAATTAAATATGTCTCATACGTAGCTGATTAAAGCTGCCTTTTTTTTCCATAATAAAAATAAAAATATTCATTGAAAACAGACAGAGACTAGGACCATTTCTCCCAGCATACCAAAGCTTTAGTGGGAGGGAAAAAGTAAAACCCAAATGCCAGCCTTGCCAGGCCGAGTTGGATTACGCAGTCAATATCCATAGCTTTCAATAGGTACAAAGTTATTCTTTCCACTCTGATGTCAATGCCTGTTCATAGCTTGACCTGCTGAATCTTAACCACTGCGCCACATCTGAGAAGTTTTCACACATGACAAAAGGGTCAGAAAGCTGATGATCTGATGTCTTCACACACGAGTCTAACATAATGTTCACATGTGAAATCGTAGATGGCCTCGTGCAACAAAGGACCTTCCCCACCCTCAATTTTTCTGCTTTTAAAATAGTATATAGAAGGATTTTGGAAAACCAATCTCCATAATGTCCTCCTCTTTCTATAAAACCTATTGTTATTTATTTCCAAGCTCCTTAAGATACTACATACTATTTTGCTAGGCTAAAATATGCATCTCTCTTATAATTTTTCACACTTGCTGTCTCCTCTGATTTGATTCACATTTTCTCCCTTCTGTATCTAGTTCCCTGTCCAAGTTAAAATGTAAAATGAAGTAGAAGAGATGCTTGGGCCCCTAAACACATTGCTGAAAGGTTCGTTTTTCTGCACACAAGTGTTCAGAGTATTTCTCACAGAAGAATTGCATAAATTATGGAGATTCCAGTCACAGAACAGTGAATGGTATTGTCAGTTTGCTTAGGAAAAACTAATGAGGTTGTAAAGAAATACCGTCTGCTTTATAAGAGTAAAATTTGACAGCTGGAAAAACAAGGGCAATAGGCTGGTTTCCATTTTCCATTGATTTTAGCCCCCAACATTCAGAAGACTTCCTTTTCTGCAAAACCATATTCACACTGCCTACACATGAACACACAATGCTCTTTTGCTTCAAGCCAGAGGCAGATTAAACTTCATTAGGAGAGTAAGGCTTGAGGAAAGTTCAAACTGTAACAGATAGTAATTTGACAAATAAAGAATTAGGGTTTGTTTTATTAAGCCAAAAATAAAGGCCAGAGCAAGGTTCCCATGACTCTTTTGAGCCTTTAACCACTGGGTAGGAATACCATCCCTTTTCACAGTCTGGTTTACATACTGTATAAGCCTAGTAGACACATACCATGGCTGCTTTAATGCACTCAAGCACTCACTGGAAGCATACATATTTCTCATTAAATTTAAATAAATAAAAAAAGAAAAGCCCATAAAGTATTTCCCTTAGAGCAAGGAATAAGAACAGGAACTAGAATGTGTGTTCAGAGCATTCTTAGATAGATGCGCTAGTAACTGAGCTTAAAATCAACAAGAGTGAATGCATTTTATGTCTGAATGGATTTAATTAGCTTTCTGTAGCAACATTAAATTCTCAGCCAAGCATCCTCATATTTACATATTTACACATTCCCAGGCCTTGTTGTTCTAGGATAAAGGATGGATCATTGCAGGTGAGTGACAGATACGGTAACTGATGGGCTGTGATTTGAGAATTTAAATTTCTCTCTTTCAGTAGCGAACTGTATAATGGCTAATGTGCAATGGTACAATCCCATACAGAGGTCTCTGACATAATTATCTGAAAACTTTTTATTAATACATATTGGGTGAACTTCAGCAGACAATCTGCCTGCTGAATGTTGTATACTGGAATGCACAATGTAGTAAATAGTGACTGCATGCAAACAATATTATGAAGTGAGGGCTAATACAGAATGATGTGCTGAAATGCCTGGCAAAAACATTATGAGGCTGTCTCCTGGACTGGAATGCAAAGCCACTGTGTCCTAGTGTCTGTTCTTGAGAGTTAGGCACCTCAGACTGGGAGCTGAAGTAACCCTGCCAAATAAACAAATGCTCCAAAAATGATCAGGCTTCTTTAAACATTGCCTGGAAGTATCTAAGAGAGAATCTTTGAGGACAGGAATAGGACACAAACCTTGGTATTTAGTTGTCTTATTCAGGTCTGCAGGGGGGTACAACTATTAGCCTGGAATCTGCACAGAGGATCATTGCCTGAAGAGAAATTTTTGCATAGTTTACATTCAAAGAACTGAACAGACACTACTTTATTTTCTGCATTGTATAAAATAAAGAGAGAGAGAGAGAAAACAGTTTTAATTTTCATATTCATTTGGAAGCAAAGAGTTGGAAGTTCCAATTCCAGCCCATGTTTCTTAAGTAATGTAGGTAGGAAACACAAGCTAAGTTAATTAAGGTTCACTTTTCATTCCTCTCTTTAGGCTCTGCCACGATACACAAAAAAATAATGCAGAATGAGCTGAATTTGACTGGGAAGCTAAGGGGCTCAGATTTGATCTGAGTCGTAAGTGCAATGTCTTGTTTTCATAATTGCTACTTTATTTTAAAGTTAGCTCTGTAAAAAAAGAGAAATTGTCCTTTAGGGGCATCCTCTGGATGGTGGAAGACGAGCTGTGGCCAAGCACTGTTCTATTCTTCACATCCACTAAATGATTCCTGCAGCCTGCTGGAGAGGCATTAGCCACCTGCCCCCAAAATCTTCTCTTTGATTGCCTTCTGCACAGATTAGGTCTCATAGATCAATTGTTCTCCAACTCCAAAGCTGAATGTTGGGAAATATATGATTTTGAAAGGTCGGTAACACTTTGTCCTTGGCTTTAGACTGGCTCACAGATGCCATAACTGAGTTAATTTTGTGCAGGTACCCCTGTGTGTGGAGATTTTAAGTTCTTGATATTGTGAGTGAACAAATCTGTCTAGTGATCCCCAGTAGCTGCATACAGACTTACAGAGATGCCTGTATCCTGGAATGGATTTCAGCCCTCATGAATAACTCCTTCAAAACTTTATAATGTTAATTAAATTGTCGTTTGGTCCTTCTTAAGAGCAATTTATTTTATGACTTGAATGAAACTGCTGCATTGAAAGCTACTATAAAATGGTGAAAACTGTGAATTAAGTTTTCTAAATTATTTTTACAGAAGCTGAGGGGAAAAAAAGCAATTAAAATGAGTCATAGTGAAAATAGTACATTTCTTCAAAATAAGGCCTACATTGTAGTCAATATAAGTATCAGAACAACCCTGGTGATACCAATTTAAAACTCATGAAATGCAGGGCAGTATGTACTTAGAACCCAGTGCTGAAGTGTGTAATGAGTAGAAATTGCCTTGCGTTGCAATTAGAATTTGTGCTGACAGTGAAAAATACAGTTTGAAACCACACATTTGGACTGACTCCCTTTTCTCTCTTCGTCATTCAAGTAGGTTTCTCAGCTGTGTATGTGGGGGCAGCTGCATTTACCTCTAATGAAATTATGGCAGCAGAGAATTTGGCTTTGTTTCATTAACTTCACTTGTTTCTTGGAGCTTTTATGTCTCATTCCCTCAAGCAACAGCATAGATATCTATTCAAGATACTTGTGAATTCAGAATACTTTATATTTTCTGCCTCAGGTAAGGAAGGTGGTATCTAAATCTCTCTCTTTTACTAACGTACACATGTACACACAATACTCTGTCCCTTTATCTAAATGTATAAACATACACACAGGTACAAAAGGTCACTGTGAGACCCCTGACTTAAGAAATAGACCAGATCAATATTTGAATCCAGTCATAATGAAAAGATGTGTTTTAAATGCTGGAAATGTGAAAACCAGAAATGTTAGAAATCTTAACCCTCTAATCCACCTAATTTTATTGAAAAAGTGTTTGCTTTCCCTTGTTCAGTAATGAATGCCTTAAGCACAGAAACTTTTTTCTGAGCTGTTATTTCAGGAGGAAGAATTATTTTCTAACTGTGAGCCTTTGTTTTCAATTTTGTAACTCTTTGTAATAGTGAATTATACTCTTGTGCACCATACTAATCCTATCCAGTTTGGGCACAGAGTACTCACACAGAAACTGTTGCTGTGTTGCTTTACAATATTTATTTTTTTTTTAATCTTGATGGCCATGCTTGTTTTATTTTTTTGCTTGTTCATGATTTCTTGATGTTCCTTCATAATTCAGTCTCTTTAGTCTTTTGAATACATACAGTGTTCCAAACTTATGCCAGTTGCCCTTCACATTACTACTACTGAAAAACTTGGAAAGAAATTTCATTATTCTATGGGTAAACTCAGGGTGGTAAAGTGCTGTTCTGTGATGAGATACTTCCAGGTCGAATTCAAAGTGATGCTAAATACAAGGCAGGGCATTTTTAATTTATTTCTTGCAGGTGCATACACTTCCATTGTTCTAATGGTAATTTAATGTGTGCAAATCCAGACTGACTCCCTTGAAGTTGGTGAATATGCATCACTTTCCTAATTGTGTATTAAGGATTAGATTTGAAATGGTAAAAGTGCAGTGAGCCAAGTCCATAGGCTCGCTCACATATCAGCAGTGAAACAGAACTAGTGAAGTAATGGAGCCAAGACTTTGGACAACTCTATTTACATGCTTATGTGGATGCTGTTTCCTGAAACTTGTCATTTTGCTATTGACTCACCAGCTGCACAAATGCAAAGGGCTGCACTCTCAACTTTTTAATTTATTCAGGCACACGTCTATTCTTGTCTTCTAAAGGACATGTGTGCAGTAGAACAGCAGCATGAATTAGAGAGTATGTTTTTCCAGAAGTTTTCAGACTAATTCATCCTAGATATTGCCAGTCAGCTTGACAGGAGTTGGAAATCCCAAGGTTTACCTATGAAAGGAAATGATACCTGAAGGTCACTCAGACAATTTCCTTATTGCTACGTGAGTCAGGGTTGCCCTGTCAGGTGTTGGGGGAAGCCCATGTGGAGTTGGATTGCTGGTAAGAGCAGGTGGTGATGCTTCATTAGGCTCCTTTTCTCAGGAATTTGTCTCCCCACTTCCCCCCACAACACTTAGGTGCCAGAGCAGGCTGCTGCTTACAGAGAGATCCAGATGTAATGCAGCAATACCAGAATAGAAGCTTCATGATGTAGGAACTAGACCTGTTAGTGTGTCTAACTATGTGACTGATATTGTCAGTATTTTACTGGTGTTGGGATATTGCAGTGCAAGCAGATTTCACTAGATTTTTCATAGAAGGTCTGGCTGCCAATGTTAAACCCTTTCTTTGTACATTCTTCAAGTGAATAGGTGCATCTCTTCTGCTGAAATCTTCATTTGGAGGCAGGATTTTGACTTGGATATAAACTTGTGCTCTGAGCAGCACACTTGACCAAGAAGGATGTTTAGGTCTGAAGTCTTGTGTGAGCCTCAGGCATGGTGCAGCACTGTTTACTCAGACAATTGTCACTGGTGCCAGCAGTCCTTATGACATAACTTTGCAGTCTGCTGCCTCCTCAGCCCTCTCTCAGCATCAAGACATCCTCCGCAGAGAGGAGCCTCAGCCTGCCCTGAAAGGAGAGGAAAATGTTGTTCAGCAGTGGAGTCTTTACTGCTGTTGTGCAATATACATGTAAAATCATTTCCTTAGGCCTGTCGTTTACTGTGTAACAGAAATTGAGGCATTTTCAGTTTAAGAAGAAAAATTTAGCTGACCCAGTTTCTTGGGATGGAGCATAGAAGGGGTGTAGAGAAACAAGTGCTTAGGGGGCATGAGTGGGCTTTTGTTGAAGAACAATGGAAAACAAGAAAGACTCACCATGATGCTCTGGAACAGCTTGTAATTTGTAAGATAATATTTTTATAGCAATTGTGTCTGTACAAAATAGGACCCAGGTAAATATAACAAAATAAGTTAGATTTGTATGAGTTGGGTGATTTGTTGTTGTGGTGGTTTTTTTGGTGTTTTTTTTTTTTTTTCAGGTGCATAACCTGAAGGGAGTTTGAACTTGCATAGCTTCAAAGGATTGTAATATATGATATATGCAAAATAAGAAGAATTTCTTGTTTGTTCTCTTGCTTTCTTTATGGATAAATGTCTGTGTGTCAGGCAGCAGACAGATTTAAAGTGCAGAACTGTTTAGGTATGCAAGAGGGAATGGTGTTCAATTAATGGTGTTTAAATAATTTGATGCTACTGTTCTTTAATTAGAGTAAATGAATATAATGAATGTAGGCAGTACTTTTTGAGCCCACTAGCTTTATCACTTCCTTGAAGGTATGGAAAAATTTGAAGTCAGCATCAGAAAAAATATGAAATAAAATCCAAATTGCTTATATTTTTACTGGGATCATTAGAATTTTTCTTAGGATTCTAAAGCAATTTTTTTTGTTGCCTACTGTGAAGACGTTTTTCATAAAAGCCAAGAAACCTGGATGAGACTGTTGCACGATATTAACCATTTCAGAAGGCTGTGTGTAGGAGAGCCACTGAGTAAACTACAGAAATAGCATCAAAATCTGTAAGACTGGTAGGAAAATAAGACTTTACTATCACTTTTCGAAGTGTATTAGGCATCAGAACTGAAAATCAGAGAAATCAGTCTTTCTAATCTTCAGCTATATTTTATATCATTTTCTCTCCTGTTCATCTCTGTTACTACTTTACACAGTTAAATGCAGAGCTTTGTGTAGCAACACTACAGCAAATCTAATGATCAGTCTTTCTGAGCCTGCTTTGATCCTGTGCTTCTCACACTTTATGACTCACCCTTGTGTGAACAGGGAATTGGATTTTCCTGGGGTGGTGAGTGTGTGGGTAAATCTGTCCATCCCTGTCCAACCTCCACATCTCCACGCCAGCTGCAGGGCTTCCCAGCGACTGCCACAGACGGACACGGTTCCCAGCTCTGCTCTGCAGGGCTGCTGCCCATGCCAGGCTGGAGCTCTCTTGACTTTTTGCCCAGATGACAGAGCTGCCCTGCGAGCCTCTGCAGGGTCACAGCCCTCGCTGTGCTCTCGGCAGGGAGCAGAGCAGCCTTCCCGGGCAGAGATGCCGCTGCCAGCGGGCAGCTGTGTCTCGGCCGTGTATTTTTGGAAGTCTCTGAACTTTACAGTTAAAGATGTGCCAGAAGTATTTAGGAGAAGTTCAGGAGACATGGAGCACTTGAGTGCTTTCTTGCTAACCCTCTGGCCTGACAGTGTTAGTAAAACTTGGTTTGACAGTCCTCAACTCAATTTAAGCGGATAAAGCTTTCATCTGCAGGTTAGTTTGTTTCAGTTTCCTCATGGGCTGCAATATGCCCTGTAGAAACTCTCAGCATTTTTTAAAAAATTATTAAAATATGTTTTCAGGCTCCTAATAAAGAAAAGCTTTTAAGAATATAATTATTCCAGGAATTGCTCCTTGGGCTGAGCAAGTTTTAGCACCACCAGTGCTGGTGCTGCAATGGCAAGCTCTGATCAGCAGCAGAGTGAGACAGAGGTTAGAGAAGAAGAGCGGGGAGTGATGGCAAGAGGAAAACAGAAGTGGACTCTGCTTCCAAGTGAGCAGACCATTCAAGAAAGTACTTGAATTAAAGTGGGAAATAACTGTTTTATTTTATTCTGTCCCCTTGAAAAGAAATAATGAAAAGTCTTGATTATTCTGTCATGGAGTCTAATTTAGTTAACCTCAGTGGGCCATTTACAGCTTCCATGGAAGGAAGAACTGTTAAATTATGTTAAAAACGAATAAAAATTTCTTGTGTCAAGTGTTCCACCTTTTCTTTCTGTAATGCTCCTAAGTATTTCCCATGAGGGACTCCTTGGCTTGTCAGGGGATTTAGCATTCATGTAACAGTCCAGAAACATAATTGTGTCGTGATTTGTTATTGCAGAAGTATTTTGAAGAGATTTGTAGGGAGGGCAGGGTTTTGAGGAGCAGCACAGTGTCTGCTGTCTTCTCACAACAGGGTTTTGCCTCCCCTCTGTGTCCCACCCTCCTCCCATGCATGTTTAACACCTGTGAAGGGCTTAGGGTGCTCTTCTACTGTGCCTCTTCCTGCTCTGCACTTCTTTTATGAGTGCCTTAGCTGGACTATATTTGAAATATTTAACTTTGGCACTTAATATAATTTTTAAGTCCAGAACAAAAAATTTCAATAAATATGTCTTTTTATACTGCTAAACAAAGAAATTTAGTACACTAAGTACTGATCTAATTCATGTGTGGAGGTATTTTGTGTGGGGAAAAGAGGGAGTCTTATTTGAAAAATAATTTTCATTATATTCTGCCCTTGTAGCTATTTTGGGGTAGACACAGCACAGACTTTTGGTGTGACCTAAACCAGCTTTCTTTGTGTTCTAACATAAAGCCCATTAAGCATTTCACAGGAAGACTCTTCTAGATTGCACGGCTGTCCAGCTGTCCAGCTGGCTCTGTACAACAGGTGTTTGGTTATGATCTCAGTTACATGTATACCAATAGTCTCTGGTGCTGCCTTTCTGTGTTTTGTTTTACCTCAAAATCTAATTGTTTCAACTGGATATCACTATTGATTGTAAGTCCAATGATCATGAATGCCTGTCCATAATAAACACAGTGGAGACCCAATTCTGAAGCTCATTTGGTTTTTAAAAAAGAGGCAATTACTAAGACTGAATTATTATTCTTATTTAAAGAATTTAAATCAATAATTTAAAAAATTGCAAAGACTAACACCTACTTTTTCCATTCTTTTCCTTCTAGCCATCAACTTGTTTTACCCAGCAGGTCTAACAAACAGCCATATGCTGTCTAGTCTCAAGGGAACTAGTTCCAGCTTGAAAATCAATATGTTCCTACCAGGCTGTGGTAATAGATGCTTACAGCAGCAGGTTTATATAAGCTAATGGTACTCTGTGCAACAGCAGCTCATTTAGCTGAAAGGGTTGCCTTGTCTCATTCAAATGTTTGGGGCAGCAAAAGATGAATGTTTGTAAAAGCTGATCAAAATGGTAATTTGTTACTGATGAGCAGCCTGTCTATAGTTGCTACTCTGGAGATCCTGCTAAGGAATACAGTGTACACTTCTCCATGAGGTTATTTCTGTAAAATATTTCCATATTTGTAAAGACTGTCACTTCCTATCAGCTGGAATGAAACAATATAGTTTAAATTGTTTGCTTTGTTTGTTTGTTTGTTTGTTTTCCTGCATAAACATTAACCCCTCTGGATTTGGATAAGCTGGAAGAAATCTGCAAAAAACCCAAACTGTAAATATGTTTGTGAAATTCAGATAGATTTTTACAAAACTCCCTAGAAATCATCAAGACCTGGGTTTAATGTATATTTTGAAAAGAGAATTAGGGGGTTTATAATAAAATCCTGCCTTCTTTTTTTTTTTTTTTTTTTTTTTTTTTTTTTTTTTTTTTTTTTTTGGTGGTTTGTTCTGGAGAAAAATGGTGACAGGTCAGGTGGATCAAAGTTTGTTGAAGCAGCTATTTTTTATGTTGTGTGCCATTGCAAAGCCATTCACAGTGCTGATAGTGATGTCCTGCTTGCTTCCACAGAAGGGTTATTTACACCCCTGCTGCTCATATGTTCTACCTAGGGTCTTTCAGAACAGTTAAAATACTCTTCCAGTGCAGTGTGTCACTGCCTTTTTCAGAGCAACTGCAAGCAGTCTTCTGTGCCAAACAGAGGAAACTGCAGGCAAGTACATTTGTGTAGATGTGTACAAGTTCCCTTCTTTTCATAAGGTAATGCTCAGTCTCATTTCTTTCTCTTGCTTGGGACAACCACAGTGTGGTTTTTTACCTGAAATATATGTTTGAGTTATCAAAGACAGGAGCAGGGTTTTGGCTAGAAAATACAAATTCATCATGTCAGCCAAGACTTCTGCCCTCTCATTATAAATGGTGACAACAAGATAACCAGAATTACAGACTTTATTGTGTAGTGCTTAGCCCATTTTGTGAAACCTACTTCTCATTTCCTTCAATACCTTCTCAAGATAAGTTCCCTCTCTAGATTTGCTTCCATCTAATATAGGAAGTCTTGAGGCAGTCCTTTCCACTCCTTTTCTATTATTTTTATTATTTCTATTATAAAATTACTTGTCTGAATAATTCTCATTCACACTTTAGATTGAGTTCACCTCCAGAACTGAGTGAAATTTTGTGCAGGGGAAAGGAAAGTAACTCCTTATTGTGTCTGTTTAATTCTTACTTTCATGGGTTGTGGGGGCTTATTTAAAAAGAGTTGCAACACATAAAGCTGTACATATCTTAATCTCATGTTCAGACATGGTGTTCCTAGCTTAAATAAGTAGTTAAAAAGAGCTATTTAACAATCCTTTGTAACTTGTGGAAGCAGGAGCTTTTCTTGTTGAGCTTTAAAATCTAAGCTGCATTTTGATGATATAGGGTAACTCTTTCTGTTTATTTATTTCAAACTCCTCTAAACTCTTCCAGCAGCTTGTTTTACATATATTTATAAGTGAAGTTTCATCGAAAGGACATGTGGCCTCTTGTTTGCAAATTTACAAGATGCATCAAAGGACATTATAAATACACTGAAAATTTCCTTTAGCAAGAAACAAAACCACCAGACTATTTGTGCACTATGCATGTTTATAGCCTACTTCAAAGATTTTAGTTACCTTAGCTCTGAGCTGTGGAATCTCTCTTGCAGTGCGTGAGGAGGTCAAGAACTCCTACAGACAAACAGATCTCAGCCTGGCAGGCTAAACCCAATGTAACAATTCAGTGTACACACTAGTGTGTCTCCTTTTGTCTGAACGGTGGTCTGAAGCCCTCAAAAAAAGTGAAAAAAACCTCATTTTTGGCATCTTTTAAAATCTGATTCACTGTCACTTAAAGTCAGTTGAAAGATTCCCATGACCTAAATAGAACTGTGGAGTCTCTTTCCTCAGAGGGAGCCTGTCTGCATTCTCCAGTAGGATTCCAGGTTGGATGAACAGTGAAAAACTGACAAACTGCATTATCAAATATCAGAAAGCATAAGAGCTTGTGAAATGTGAAGCTTTTCCATACATTAAGTTAGCTACTCACAGAACTCCCCCTTCACATCAGCCTGGAAATAGAACTGATGGGTGAGCAGGGTTGAGAATCAGGCTCATTACAAAAGTCTTCAAAAAATCCAGCCGTGGGAAGAGAACATTACTGAAGGATCAAGTTAATCACTAATAGACTAGAAAATAGCCTGCCTAAATTTAGCTCAGCTGCTGAGTGATCATGTATTGTGAAATTACCATTCCAGTTCTTTGTTGGCCTTTATCTTTAGAATTTATGAAGGCCTAAGATAGGATACCTGGATTTCTGTCATCATTTGCAGAAGGTGCAAAGAGGAAGAGAAATATTTCAACTCACTGTTTCTGAGTAAGCTGCATCTTTTCCTTGCCTGTTCCACAGTTTTCATTGACAATTCAGACCAGTCAATTAATTAGTGTTTTCAGTTGGTCACAAAGTGCTTTTAGTTGGGCTGAGATTTCTGTTTGATTGTGAAGTTCCAAGTACTTAAACTTTCCATTTTCCATCTATAAGTTACTAGACGTGTTATAGTAGTAATTTAATTGAGATTTCTAAAGACACTCAGATGCTGAGAGCAGCATTGAAAAACCCCATCAGAATTAAGAATATTCTTTTCAGGAGAGGTCAGATGATTCCTAGAACTGAGGAATGAAGACGTAAAAAAAGAAAAAATTGCTTCAAGGTTATTCTATGCACCGAAAGAGGTAATTGGAGTACTAAGGAAAAATGTGCTGATATAATTGTAGAAACATGTTACAATTCATGATATTATAGCTCACAATAACACAGGAGTCAAATTAGATTCTATTCAGGCAGTTTGCCTCTCCTGAGTGTTTAAATTTGCAGTATTAGTTTTCTTTCAAAGCTGAATGAATTCATAAAAAACTTAACAATAGTGTTTTGAAAGCATACTGAATGCTTCCTTCCTCTTCTGATGAAATTCTACAATCATGCTCATAAAAAGCATAAACCATTTATGATTTTAAGGTCATTCAGTCGTCTCCAACTGAAGTGGCAGTGGCACTGAGGTGACCCTTGCTGTTGAAACCCAGAAGAGAAATCACTTTTTATCCATAGTGCAGCCTCCCTCCTGGTGTTACACATTGTATTTGGTGGTGTTCCCTCTGTATCCTGCCTGACCTCCTATTGGAAGGTAATGTAAAAGGTGTAAGATATTTTAATGTAAGCCTGATTCTGAATTGTGCCAGTAATGCAAAGATTTTTTTTTTTATCCTGCAATTCTTGAAATTAGTAAGAAATTTAGGTGAAAAGTATATATGTATATAGTCTGTAGCTGACTGAAGAGGGAGTAAATAAACATATCGTGGTTGCAAGTTTAACAGTTTAGTGTGGAGGAAGAGAGAAACACTGTTCTTAATTCAAGAAGAACAAGTTAAAGGATATTTATCCAAGCTAGATAATTTCAAATGTGTGGCTGATTATCCTAGACAAATTTAAGGGAAGTGTAAGTTCCTCAGTTGCATGGCTATGCTTGTAATAACAAATACAACTTTCTAGGAGTTTTGCTGGGTGCTGATGCCATGGGGCATGAAACAGCCCAGGTCTCCACTAAAAATTACCTTTGCCTTCCAAACAGGGAATCTGCATCCAAAGCATTTGCTGGGAATCATACATCTTGGAAATTTCCATCCTTAAACCTGACCCCAGTATTTGGTTAGGAAAGTGCTACCAAGCAAAGGCAGGTCCCTGTTGTCACTGTTCAACACTCCAGACTTGTGTCTTTAGTGTTACTCACATAATAGGGACTTTCTCTGACTTGCTAAGTGCAGCATTAGTGAGTCTTTTCAAGAGCCCTTCAAGGATGATAAAGTCCAAGTGGGTCAGTGCATGGTGGATCAGCCAAATATGAGGCTGCTCTTTGCAAAGAGGTAAACAGAGGGGTTAAATAAGTACAGACAATAATATGGGAATCAAAAAGCTTCCAAATTGACTAAAACGCTGTAAAGGTCAGTTTAAATGCATTTGAAGGATAGAGATGAGGATTGAATTAAATAAAACAGATTTATAAAGACTAAAGTAGATTTTAGTCTGATCCAAATTCCTTCTTTGATTGAGTGTCTGCTTTTATGGATGTAAGGAAGTGTATCTGTTACAGCTTGACTTTCAAATTCATTGAAGTAAACTATGGAATTAAGGTGTAGATTAATTTAATGTATTCTTAGCGAAAATACAGGTGTAGATTAATTAATAAATGTAGACTAATGTATTCTTAGTATTCTTAGTGGGTGGAAAATAATTTAAGAATACTGTTTTTGCTGTCAAACTGGAAAGACTTCTCTAGTGTGATTACAAAGTGTCTGTCTGGAATCTATTTCTATTACACATTTTTCAGCAGCAGTTTGGATGATGGAATAGAATTTCCACATTTGAACATGAGAGTAAGCTTAGAGGAATTTCAAGATTTTTGGGGGATAAGGTCAGAGCTCAAAATAATGTCACTTAATTGAAAAGTGGTCTGAAATCAATAAATTTAAATTCAGCCATGAGAACTGCAAAGTCTGTGTATGCAATGAAGGAGAGAAAATTAAATGGTCAAATAAAAAAAGGAAGAAAATTGCACAGCAGCATCGCAGAACTGGAATTAGAACTGGGCTTAGTCTACCTTGCAGACTAAGAAACGAGCAGTGTAAGTGTTTCAGATAAATTTATGGAAATGTCCATGTCAGGAACAGGAGGCAGTTACTCTACTTCACACTGATGAGGGCAGTTTTGGTCGCTGCATTTAGCAAAGATGTAGACAAAGTGAAGGGAGTCTGGAGGACAGCAGCAGGGCTGATAAGAGGTATAAAAGATATGACCTGCAAGGAAAGCTTGAAATAACTGGGTTTGTTTAGTCTGGAAAGAAGAAGACTCATGGTGTGGGAGAAAGGAACTTGATAAGAGTCTTGAAAACCATTCCATCCACAGAGGTTATCAGTTGTCCCCCAGATCCATGGAGGACAAGACCGGCAGCTACTGACTTAATTTGTAGTAGGGGTTCCAAAGAAAAACCTCATGGCGGACTTGAACAGAAGTTGTATTGGAAGAATGGGAGTGATGGTCTGCAGAGAATTACATATTTGTCAGAAAAAAACCACTGTGAACCTGTCTGCATATAATCCTAATCTAATCTAATATAATGCTAATGCTAATATATAATATAATTCTAATCCTTCTTCAGTTTAGCAGGATGGTGTGATAACACTGTGATCCTTACCAACTCTGCTTCTCTATTTTGATTTGGCCCATTACTTTACCTTCCGTGTCTGTGGTATAATAAATAAAACATGTAATTCTTGCCTTTGCTGAAACATAAATGGAATTTCAAGTCAAGGAATTTCCAGTAATCCACAACCTTTAACATTTTTTAAATGAAAACTTATTTCTCCAGTAGTTTTTTAGAAGGAAAAGATGTCAGTGTTTGGTGGTAATGAATTATATATTTTCCATATATCAGCATTTAATAACTTACTATTTGATATTACTGGTGTATTTCACACATTTCTGTATATTTCATATATTCTATATATTTCCAAAATATAGTTATCTCATTTTCATTGTCTTTCCAGTACAGTATTCTAGGACTTATAGACTGCTTGTTAAAGAATTAAATGTATAGAGGTCAGCATCCACCCAAACTTACAAATAAACCCTTTCCTCCAAAGTGATGGTGGTGGTCATAAATTTTGTCTCTAGAGAAGATTTCATTTTTCAAAATGAAAATGAGCAAATATGTCTGGGATCCATAAAATCATACAATATTTTTGCCACCAGCTTCAGTGGAAATAAGGCATATTTTTAATAGGCTAAAGGTAGCTTCAAAATCCACTTTTCAGTTGCCTTTGCAAAATTGCATATTTCCTGATTCAGCTCTGGGATGGCTGCCATCTCTGAGTGATGCCATCGTTTGGGTTGTGGTACATAGTGTTACAAGCCTGGCATTTTCCACATTTTTCATTCATGTTTCCTCTTACATAATTTTTGAAGCCTTTTTTTTTTTTTTTTTTTTTTTTTTTTTTTTTTTTTTTTTTTTTTTTTTTTTTTTTTTTGTTGTTTTATTTTATTTATTTTTCTCTTTGCCATGAGTCAGGTTTGGAATTAAAATGTTCTAGTAGCAGGAGTGGAGTCTATAAACTGATAGAAACCAGATAGAAATCAGTATTACTGCTGCTTCCAATAGCCGGGTAAGCATAACTTAAATTTCTCTTTCTTTTCTGTAATAGATGTGAAATGGCTGTGATGGTTGAATTTTGCTGCTGTTCACAGATAGTTAAAACAATGTTTTCCAGATTGGCACAGTCCGTGTTTGGCAGGGTCTTTTTTTTTTTTCTCCTTCATTTCTTGTCTTTCTTCTGCCAAAGGATTTTCCCTACAGGATTTAAGGGTAGGACCCAGCCTGTAGCAGATGACACCTGCACAGCACTTCCTAGCAAAGTGATACTGTACTTTCCAGAAGCCATGCAACATGCTGCCAGCGACCTCCGTGGCAGGGAAACTTCACTACTTCACTTTCGTAGCGGTTTGTCTGTTTGTTTACAGTTAGACTGGAGTGTAAGAACAGAAATGCAATTAGACACTGCTTTTTGTCTGCCCTGTAGGATTCTTTTAAAGTACTTGCAAGGCTTTAGGTCTGTGTGTTGTCAGAGGAGATCATGTGCACTGGACGTGCTGAATATAGTATCATGACTTACTGAGATAAATTCAGAGCTGGGATATAACCCAAAGCAAGAGTCAAGCTTGCAATGAGCTGTCAGTTACCAGCTCTGTAAATCTCTGAAATTAAACCTATTTCCATTAGCTAACTCACATGTCAGACACCCTGAGGTACCTTTTTGGCAGTGTATGCATTTATTATTTATGTGTCTAAAAGCTGGGTAGGAACCATGCTGCTCAGCACTTGAATCTTGTGTTTGCCTGTCACTTCTGTGTTAACGGTGAAGATCTGCAATTTGAGCAATGAAATGTAGCAATGTTTCACTCCTCTAACTGATTACCCTAGAATTGACACGAGAGTGGGAGGGAAAGAGAGCTGAAAGGGTTTGTTTTTTTTTTTTTTTTCTTTTCTATTATTGTTTCCTACAGTATTATTTAAAGGAAGAAGGAAAGCCGCACACTTGTTTCTCTTTGACTTTTTATCTATATTGCAAAGAAAGCATAGTGCTACTGCTGTAAAATACTAATCCCATTGCGTCTGTTAAATCACATGTTTTGTATGATTGGCTATTTGTTTTGGCCTGACAAAGAAATTTTATTGGGATTTAATGCCATTTCTTTCTTAGAAGAGGATATCCCAAGGGCAAGTCACAAGGTTTTAAATTTAAAGCCCACAAAGCAACATTAGTACTAGAGTTTGTGCAGCCTGTTTAAAAATTATTCTTGGCAAAAACTCTGCAACTATCATTTTATTAGTTAACAGACCCTTAGAGATAATTTGGAACTGGGCCAGAATGGATATGCTTTTCCTACAGACTGATCTGTAGCTGGCAAATTTCTGACAAGGTTGTTTCTGTCAATTAGCAGAGTTGTACAATTACTTGATTCTTGCGCATTTCTCAATACTCAGAGCAAATAATGAAGGAGAGTTTAGAGTGTGGGCTGCAGAGCTTTGCACTTACATGCATGCTCTCCTTCCCACCCCAATTTGATGTGAAGTCCTCATGCAAAGAGAAGCCTTTCCAAGAGATTTACAGTGAGTAGATGGGGAATGACAGAGGTGGTAATGAGATACAGGGCTTTTACCAGGCTAAGTCAGTGATGTGGATCCAAACCAAACTAATGCTGGCCTAAAGTCACCCCCTAAGCTCATTCCTGCCGTGCTGGGGTGCTTACAGCCAGTTCTAAGGACAGGTGTGAACCTCGGAGGGTCAGGATGAACAAGCCTGTAGAAATATTGGCTTCCACTGGAGGGACTGTAGTCCTTGAGCAGAGCTGAGGTGAAGAACAGTAAGCTGACTGCGCAGGTAAAAGTCTCTTCACCAAATAAATGTGTAGCCTTTAATGATATCTTCCAGCTGTAGGGGCTGTGTCTTTCAAAGTGCTTCCAGCTGCCATAGAATCAAGTATACACCTGACTGGTTAACTAATAAGTGGTGTCTAGTAGAAGGGCTGTTTACATAAAAAAGAAATACATATATATATATATATATATATAAGCAGTGAAGTAGAATGGGTCTAAAATGACAGTTTTATGTATTCTCACTTTTGCAACTGAGCTGACAAAGTTGTTACAGTAGATGAAATGAAATTTGCACTTCAGTTTTTGTAGAGGTGCAGTTTAGTACCAGATGTGATACAGATATGCAATATTCAGTTTCTAATGGTGGCTGGGTTTTTTGGATCTGGTCCAAAGTCCATTAGAAAAGCCACTTTCCTCAAGTGATTCCAGTGACCTCAAGTCCCTCCTGAACTAAGAAAAGATACAGAATTCTGGAGTGTTTTCTGATTCTCTGAGATGCTCAGGCTTGTCAGCAGCTAACTCCCATAAAATGAAGGTTCAGCAGATGTGCAGGAGTAGCAGATGTATCAAGTGTAGTGTCATTGTCCAGCTCTGGGATTCTTAGTGCCCTGTAGAAGTCAGTGAGAGCAGGTGTGTATCCTGAAAGGAGCTAGCCCAAAAAGCAAATGTTGACTAACAGTTTCAAGTGTGTTGAAATACTTTTGGTTTCATGGTTTTGAAATTAATGACATACATAGCCAGATTTTTATTTTTTTTTAATAAAATCGTGAGGGTGGTTAGAGAGCTTAGCTTACTGAAACTTAAAGCTCATTTCCAAGCACTTTTGATTTCAGATCTTTAAAGAGAAGAAAAAAACCCCAAACAACCAATAATGCAAACCTCCCCCACTTAACACGAGAGATGTCTAAAAATATCAGCCAGATTTTTATTCATGAAACTTTATCCCCTGTCCTTGCTTTGCTCTGCCTTGACATTTAGTGTAATTATATTTCCAGCAGGTGGAATTGTCTTGATTTTAAATAAGCTGAGTCTGATGCTGTAGTCTTCCCTAGCCCAAAGTTGGGCTCTGTTGATTCCTACTAACAGGCACTGACTTCCTCTTGTGCCAGCACAGAAGACTGCTGGGGAAAAAAACCACTTTCAGATGCACAAAGGAAAAACAGAGGTGTTGTGCCTCCTTCACATCAGTAATTATGGCTTCAGCTGGAAGAGGCTTCCAACACAATCTTTTCCTACTGTTGTTTTTGCTCCACAAGGTTGCATAAGAAGAGTAAACTGATCTCTCTCTCTCTTTCAGGTTTCGTTTCTTGGATATTAAGTTGCAAATCTGAAGAGATGGCCTTTCTTGCAGTGAACATGTTGATTGGGATATTTATTTACTTTAGCAGTGTAAAAGGATCTTCCCAGCCTCAAGCAAGGGTGTTCCTATCATTCAATGGTAAGAAAGAAGATAAACATTCTTAAACAAATATTATGATTGAACATTTTCTTCTTCCCCTAAAATTCAATAACTGAGTAGAAACTGGCAATTTTATCTGTGTCCACAATTACTTTTTTTGGTTTGTGTTGTTTAGGCACCTGTCAGCCTAAATTTGATTCTTTTACCAGAGTCTACCTCTCACTATAGATACATAATTAATATGTAATTAATAATTAATAGGCTTTTCTCATTAGTTTGAATTATTATGACTTACTAACAACTACAGGTTTATTTATTACCCTTAGTTTTGCTTGGAAAAAACAGCACAGGACATGTGATGGAGAGTATTAATGATTCGAGTTGCTTTCATTGGTGCCCAGCTGAAACACTATATTCTGAAAATGAAGCTGCCTGAAGCTTTACCAAAAGAGTTAGCCAAGCACAGAGTCCTTTGAAAAAATTTCATTCCTTGTACACTTTGTGCTATGTGTAGGATGCACACAGCATGCAGCAGTCCCTGATACCTGCATACTGTAAACCAGCAATGAAAATCACCATTTTCAAAAGAAAGTTTCTTTTACTTCTGAAGTTTTTAGCAGTAACCTTATTGCTGCAATTACCCCAGTATTATTTTTAATACCAAAGTAACTTATTCTTCTAGTCTTCAATGCTGATTTTTGCTACCACTTAAGAATGTGTGTTCTTCAGCTTACAGTGTCTGTTAAATCTGAGCTGAAACTTTCTGTCACTAATTATAGGGGCATTGAGTTTCTCCAGCCCTCTGCCTCTTCTGTGATTGTCTTTGAGGCATGAGGGCTTGCTATTCCCTGCACCAATACTGTTTGCCTTAGGATGGCTTCTGTGCTTCATTAGTGCAGGGAAGCTCTGCCACTGCCTTGGCACACGTTCTGTGTGCTCTGAGCAGTCTTTAAGAATTGCTTTAAAAGTAATCAGAGCTATTGGGTATCTAAAACTTCTGTTTGCTACAATGATCAATAACTGTGTAAACACGAGACTGAGACATCCAGAAGAAGACTGCCAAATTAGACCTTCCACAAATACCAACCAGAGTTTGAATAATTATATTATAGAATAAAGGTCCCTAAATTGATTAATGCACAACTTAATAGGTGTAAAATAGCATGGATCCAGTAAAAGCAATCATAGGAATTGAATTCCAGGAGGGAATTCAAATGAAGAAGTAGGGATAGGAATTTCTTTTCCTTCCTTAAAGTCTGCAGTGACTGGTGGAGATGGTACTGTTTTGGCACAACTCAACACAGAAGCAAGTTTGGCTGTGGTTGTGTGTTACATTGCAGGTTTGCCACAGTTATGCAGAACAGGTTAATTTCAATTTCCACATCATCTCTTTGGTGGCCTTGAAAGTCCTTGAGGCTTCCCCTGTCCATGAAGTAGGAAGTATTCCTGTTTTGTGTTATTCAACCTTGTGAATGGGAAAGAATTGTAATGAGAGGCAAATGGTTTTAACAGGAACTCAAAGAGATTTTGTTTCATCGCAGATATCCTTCAAGGGTGAGGCAGCCATAGGTCAAAAGACCCCAAACTTAGGAATTAAAAAAAAAAATAAAAAACAACTGAATTAAAACTTATTTTCTATGTCCCTGAAAGGAGTTTGTCCCTTCTTCCTTCCAGCTTGGCTGCCTTAGTTAGAGAGCCTTGCAATACTGTCTGATTTTCTTAAAAATGACTTGTTACTCTCCCCAATACTTAAAAGCCAACCTTTAAAAAAGAAATTACATTTTTAGGTCCTAAATTTTTATTGGGTCTTTTGAAGCCATAAATGTAAAAAATGAATTATGTGTTTTATAATATGAGAAGTATGTCTGAAATAAAAATCTAAGCTTTTTGTATAATATATAAACAGAAGTTTTATTTTTAAACCGGATTTCCAGATGGTAAGAAACAACTTTCATTATGTGAAAAGAGTTTGCAGGTTTTTGTTTATACGAAGGTAATGGCCCCACCTGTAGTATGAACTTATGTTCTATAAATCTTTCTTTACTTACATAAGGAGAGATGTAATAGAAAAAGGTGAAATTTTGTATTGTTCTCTAAGTGTGATAACACACTCTTGCTTCATAACTCACTGTTTTTAAATAAATCATGTAGATTTACCAAGTTATTTGGCAGTCTCCTTGCCCTGAGAAGCTGTCAGTTTTTATAGAGAATTGTCACTCTTTTAAAGTGCATGGTTTGAAAATAAAACCATAATTAGGACTCCTTATGTTTTAAATGACATTAGACAATAAAGACAAGTCATTCAAGCTTAGGATACTTACGTGATATTTTTCAAGTTCTGAATTGGATTTGGCTTGGTGTCTACAATTACATTGCATAAGTTTTGGGGGTAGAGTGTACACAGGAGGAGAAAATGAGTGATGCTTTTCAAAGCTAACCTGCTCCTTCAGGATCAAGTCAATTGAGCTTATTCACATTGCAGCATTTCTCATGGGAAAATCCAGCAAGTATCTTGACCTATTCTGTTTTTCATCAGGAAAGATAAAAATGCGAATCATTTGAATCATGGGCTGCTTTTTTCTTTGCCATCTACTTCATTAAGAATCAAATGTAATTAAAAAGTGCGCCTGGGTAATACCTCAAGAGCCTGATAATAGGGATTTTGCAATTAACTTCAATGGATGAAGGACTGCAACCCTAACTTCTATTTCTGAAATCAAAAGCCTGGCCCCTTGTCTAATTAAAATGTAGTTCATGACTTAGCTGAGGTTGTTAACTGTGCGTATGACGTGAGAGTGGAACTTACTGCTGTCTGCACCCTGAGTGGCTTGGAAATTGCAGTGCTGTACAGAACCCCGAGGCTGACCCCTACTGCTTTGCACCTTCTATAGCCATTTACTCAGCTGAAAGGAAAGGTCAGGCTGGAGCTGAACTGCTGTTTTGCTCAGGTGAGCGTGGTTACACAGGATACTGGGCCTCTGGAAAATCAGGAAAGGAGCTCTTGGTGTGCCTGGAGCGATTCTGCACGGCCTAATTGTCCTGTTCAACAGTGATGGCTCAAACCACTGGTGCTTGTACAGTGCCTGCACTTGAAGAGCCACCGCAGAAAGATGGCCCCAGGTTTTTCTGATTCTGAAATTGCAAAGATGTGAAGCCTGTGGTGCAGCAGCATTGGGAATCATCTGCTGTGTTCCCATTGAGCATGCAGGAGTGAGAGAACCTGGGAGAGGAAAAGCAATGGACTCAACATGTCTCCCTACACTATTAATACATTATTTCCCCCCTCCTCCTGCCTCTTCTGGCTCCTTGTCCCTGGAATAAATATTTTTTAATCTACTTAAATCGCCTATCACAATTAAAAGCACCATAGTTTATTTTCTCTCCGTAGCAAAAGACTTACCTTATCTGTTTATGAACTATCAAGTGTAGTGCCTGCAGTTTCTCAGGCTCCATGCATTCCTCCTTGTTACTGCACGTTCCTGAACAGATAATTGGGAGTTGTATCCTTTAGTCTTTACAGGGAAAAAGCCTTTCTGAAATCAGTGGGAGTCTTATCAGAATTAAGAAGGAGGTACTAGACTCCAGGTTAGTGTCAGACTTTGCTTCATTCCAACTCACACTTACTTTTTGGGTTTTGTTGCAGCCCTGAAATGCTGACCCATACTATTTTAAAATTAAATCTGAATTAATTGAAGCAGATAAAGTACTTATTTTTTAAAATGCACTCAAAGCTTCTTTGGGATTTAAATTTATATGGTGCTGCACAACGTGGTGATAATTTCCCAATTTACTGGGACCATTTAATACATTCCGACCTCAAATGTCTGGTCTAGCAGATATTTCCCATGCAGATTCTACTATTGTCTGCAGTGAAAATTCCATATGAGAAGTGGATCAAGGCTAATTTGCAGACAGTTTTGTTCTTCTCTTTGTTCTAAAATTACTATAACACGTAAAGGACTTTTAAGAAAGTATCAGTCAGATTCATTAATGACAATTAAAGTGCATAAAATGTCACCAGAGCAACAGCAGCACTTATTCAACTGTCAACATATTTTAAAAGATTTAATGCAACCCCTGTGGTTACCCTCAAGGAAAAATAAAGGAACTGAGAACCATTTTCCTTGAGCTCTTGAGCAACAGCAGTACAACTTGTTTTTAAACAATCCCTCATTGTAATGTTAATGTTACCACAGTTAATAAAAAGTTCATTTATTATTTGGGGAACTTTGTGCTGATGACAGTCTAGTAGGCAAAGGTTTATGCTCATATAGTTGATTGGGTCTTTTTTGGTGTCCATAGAATGAAGTCTATTTACAAAATGAAGTAAAGCATTAAAAGAGGGGAAAAAAAAAAAAGAAAAAAGAGAGAGGAGGTATCCATGGTTTAATTTTGTTTACATGCAGAACTTACCTTGAATGTTCATATAGTTGCTTAATTTTCAGCAAATTGTGAGTAATATTTTCTCAAAATTTACTGATTTGTGGGTCTTATAGCTTCATGGTTCTAAAATAATGTTAATTTATAAAGTGTTGAACATCAGTGATGTGAAAATTTTTCCAATTTAATTATCTCTCACTGGGGATCTAAAAACTTTATTTGAATGCATCCAACTAATTTTTTTTTCTCTTAATTAGTGAAGATTGATTTTTACAGTTTGCTGTAGAATCATAGAATGTTAAGGGATTGGAATGGATCTTGATGGATCTGGTCCCATATCCCCTGACATGGGTAGGGATACCTCCCACTAGACCAGGTTGCTCAAGGCTTTATCCATGCTGCCCTTAAACACTGCCAGGGTTGGGGTATCCACAGTCTCCCTGGCAACCTCTTTCAGTGTCTAACCACTCTCACAGTACAAAAATTCTTCCTGATATCTAACTTAAATTTCCCCCTCCTTTAGTTTGTGTCCATTACTCCTTGTCCTATCACTACAGTTCCTGACAAAGAGCCCTTCTGTGCCTTCTCTGTAGTCCCTTCAGGTACTGGAAGGTTGCTGTGAGGTCTCCAAACCTCTTCTCCAGGCTGAACAACCCCAACTTTCTCAGCCTGTCTTTATATGAGAGGTGCTCCAGTCCTTTTATCAACTTCTTGGCCTCTTCTTGGTTTGCTCCTACAGTTCCAGGTCTTTCTTATTTTGAGGTCGCCAAAACTGTGCTCAGTATTCCAGATGGGGTCTTGAATTGGCAGCTTTTGTTGTTCCTAAAGTCAAATACCTAATTTACAAATTATAATCTTTAGGGTTTTTTAGACTTCTGGCTTTTCTGTATTTTTTTTCCATGCTTTTTTTGTTTTGTGTTTCTTCTCTGTTAAATAAACAAAGGCTTGATGCAATGAATCTTGTATTGAAATTTAATTGCTTGAATAGGCTATGAGTAAAATGTAAAAAATAACAAACACTCAAACCTATTAAAGGAAGCATTTTGTAAAAACCTCTGTATTCTTTCTAGAGTTCCATGGGTAAATGTCCAATGCCAAGTTACATTGAATCTGCTTGTTTTCACACTCTTGTTCAGTGGCACTGTCTTTGAGTTGACTTCATTGTCATTATTGTTGACATGAATGTACAAGAGGGGATAATGTATTATTTCTGTACTTAGTTATGTTGTTCCATGTGATTTGACTTCAGTTATGAAAATGGCCTTGCAATAAAGCTGAAGTCACAGGTGGTGTTTGGTCCAGTTCTGTGTTTGTGCTCTAAAATTACTGTAAGTGGTACCCTCATGGGAAAGCACAAATAAGTACACCTTCAAGGTAGTTAATTATCAGGCAACAAAGGTGCCTCATGATTTACAAAGGTGGTTAATTACCAGGCAACAAATTATCTGCCTACAAATTTGATCAAATTCTCAGATGAAGAGCTCATCTGAATTTGACAAAATTTGTGAAGACTTGTTTTTTTTTTCTTGCACACTAATAAGTAGATCTGTTGTCTGAGAGATGACTTACTTCCTTTAATCTCTTTATGTTCCTGAATTTAGTCAATTTGACCTGTATCTGAACCAGCCCATGGCTTTGTTTGTTTTTTTTTTTATTTTGGTGTGGAAAAATCAAACTTTATCTTAGAACATTTTGACAGATTCTTCACATCTTGGCGCTCTCTGCTTGTCATACAAGAGAGCAGCTTATCTTGGCCGATTCCATTGCTCTGTCATTACAATTCTTTCTTGTGTTGCCTGTCCAAGGCAAATGCTGAAGTTCCTACGTAGGCAGTTATATTGCCATTATTCTATAACACATCTTCTTTTTATGTTTAAAAAAATGTGATGAGAGAAAAATGGCATAGACATTTCTAATACCCCATTTTTTTCCAGATTGTTCGGGTACCAGTAACAAGGGCTCCTCTGTGAGCCATTTCCATACTGGATGAGCTCACAGTGCACTTTGATGTGTAGAGCTGCACAGGCCTTTTTGTGTATCAGATGTAATTAGTGACGTGACTCACAATAATTACTCATTTTATTGAAGTGCGTTGACTGAGATCCTGCCATGAATAAATACATAGACTGAGAACTTCTGCTGTTATTTGAACTGGCTGTTCCTTTAACATGTGTATTTTGTTCTTTTTGGTGCTGACTTTTTAGAGTTCTCAGTAACACTCCTTAATAAAAAGACTAGGCACTGTTCCTCTGGGAAAGGTCTTTGTCTTAGGGACACAGTTTACTGATTCACAGTGCAGCTTCTCTGCTCATCTTGTCTCACCTTACCTTCAGACATCACTGGCTTAGCAGACACCAGGTTAAAAGAAGGCTGTATCTTTTTCCCTGTTCAGCTGATTGCAGAGTTGTGGTCTCAGGGATAAAACTGAGTGCTCCATTACCTGTGTGAATCAGGGTGATGTTGTATCTCTCTTACTGGGAATCAAGATAAATGTGTGTTTCCAGGAATAAAAAAGAATGCTTGTGATTAGAGAGGGTTTACACCGTTCCTCCCCTTCCTTTGTGTCTCCATCCTTTTTCCCTGCAAACTTGGTACAATTGCATTTGCGTCATTACTTCATCTGCCACTGACATAGCATCTTCCAGGAGGCAGAAATCCTAGTAGTGATTTACTGGAGCTAAGACCCAGGTATAACAATGGAATGAAGATAGGGATTGATTGCTCTGCCTCTCCCATGAAACCACTCTGGAGCTGGGACCATCATCCCTTTAGAGAGTTTAGCTCTTCATCTTATCTTAGTGAATGTAAGGCTAACCATTCCTCCTTGAGAAGAAGTTTCTTGATTCTCTTGTGTGTAAGCCTGGCGTGTGTAAGGAGGTTTTGTTTCCTGCTCCTTTGTACAGCAGTATTAGGGATATTTCCAGCTGCTGCTCTAACCTAGCAAATCAGATATGCAACAGTGAGTGCTACAAAGGCTCCTCAATTACCACAACTAATACCTCAGATTATATGCTATTTTTTCTTCAGAAACATGGTACACATAGTTTTAACTTACAGTCTTAGAAGGTTTATATTCCAAGGCATCATTTTGAGGACGTGTCTTGCTGCCATCTTACATCTTACCTACAAGAAGTTAGGCCATGGTATTTCATCATTATTGGAAAAGAAAAGAATTCGGGAACTCTCCATCAAATCATCTTGATAGAAAAAAGTCTCTGAAAAGCATTTCACCAGTACACAACTGCAGTGAGTGCTATCAGGGAGCTGCAAGAAATGCAGGATGTATTGGGAACCCTGTGTGTTGTTAGGGAGAAGTGAATTTCAGATCTGGTGCATGAATTCCCTCATAACACCATGAGCTTAGAGACTGCTCTGTGAGCAACTTTCAGGGCTCAGCTCTTAATTTGTGATTTAGCCACCATCTCCTAAGTGTCATTTTTAACGACATTGATAATACTGAGGAAGGAAGAATGGTTTTGGGATTTTTTAAATTTTTATTTTGGGGCTGTAAGCAAACACTTCATATGAGTTACATCCTATTTTTATGAAAATGTTTTATTTCCAGTAAAAATTTCAAATGCAACTATGATTTTGTGAAATGCAATTTTTACTGATAGAATGGAATGAATGCCCAGACTTTTGAAGTGCTCTGCCTAATCTTACACATTGCTCTGGAATAAATTATTACCTCACCAAAATTATCTTGTAGAATGTGGGTGAGGAGACATCACAATCAGCTAGGACTGCCAAGTTTCCTCATGGAAAAAAAATGTGTATTGGCAGTTACTTTTATTTTTTTATTTTTTTTTAAGAACGCAAAATTAAGCTGAATCCAAATTCTTTTAATTACAGGCACTACTTTCAGACATTAAGAAGGTCAGACTGGCATTCCAAATTTTTTTTAAAAATGGTTTTAAGAATTACACAATAAATGTGTGATATATTAAAATTCTTTTTCAACCATCATCTCAACTATTGTCTCCTTTTATAATGTCCTTTGCAATGGAACTGAAAAACACAAGGTCTAGTAAATCCCTCCCTAGAGTACTCTCCATTACTAGAGAGTAATAGGCTTTCTCAGTTACCTGTTTTGTTGTTGTTTATGTTGCTTAACAAGTTTTTTTTCTGTTGCTTAATAACATTTCTCTTTACTATTCTTAATGAAAAATATATTTATTTTCAAAAGCTTTGAGTTGTGCAGAATAAATCAATTTATGTCAGCTCAGAATCAATTAAATTGGACAAACATTTGTCTTCTGTTAACATCTGTGTAAACCAGGCTAGATCTCTCAGTCTCCCAGCTTAAAGGAGCTGCAGAGTTAGATTTACAGGCATAAGAGAAATATGCAAGGCAAGTGTCTGATCACTTATTTAGCTCAATTGACTTGAGAATGATGCACTTAATTTTCTCTCTTTCTCCTGATGCAAAGTTTTGAAGAGAAGGAGAAGTACCATGGTATATATGCACACCACAATTGATAGTGCAACAGGAAACAGAGAGGGGAAGACAGTAACAGTAGATGTATTCATAATCCTGAAGTAATTTATTTTTAATTAAAAAAGGCATTTGGATTTAGAACAGTTTTGGTACATCAATTTGAAGCCTGCATTTGCTGTTTGTTGATCTCAAGCATTTTACTTGGCTTGAACCTAACACTAATACAGAAAAAAACTTGAAAAAACTACTAGTCTCAGGAGAGTGGATTTTCCTTATCCTCTGAGATATCCTCTGAGCCATAGCCAGCCAGGGACTGAAACACTGTTTTCCTTGGGTCCGGCACTGTTACACACCTCTCTGGCCTTTCTGGTGCATTACAACAGCACAGGATCCACATCATGATGTGCTTTCTATAGACCTTAGAAACTCTTCCTTGTCTGCAATAACCAGCCTGCATGCCTCTCATTGCAATTTCTGAGACAGTCTCTGTGTGAGTATGTTGAGTGCTCTTACAACGCGAGTATCAAATTAGAACACAAAAATGTGAGCACTTGCATTTTCAAAATGGCACTTTCTGGTTTGTTTTTTTTTTTTTTTTTTTAATATCAACCAATTAAGATGTTATTTTCAAGGAGAGGCTTGGCATTTTTTCAAAAATTTACTTCTTGAGGCCTGAGAAGGATTTAGTTGGCACGGAGAAGTGATCCTGGGCTTAGACTTTGCAATGGCTTCAACGTGAACACAGCTGGAATTTTTTAAGCTGGTTCAACTAAAAACCCACTTCCTGCCACTGTTGAAAATAATGCACTACATATATATATTTTTTTTTCCTAAAGCAGACAAACCTACAGCAAAGACAAAAGAGTTGAAACCCCCCATGAGGTGTTTTATTGTGGTTTGCATTAGGGAACTAAAACAGTGTATTTACAACTATTAAATATGAAAATGAATATGCCTGTAAAGCCTACTTATTTAATAACTTATCATCTTTGTAGCTTTGGTAACTCCCTTTAAAATGAGAAGAGTGTCAGCTATTCATTTCTCCAGTAGGAACATTTTTTTTTACTTTTGAATACTTGGAAATGTAAGATGTTTTTAGGAAAAATTTTGAAAAGTAAAGTAGGTAAAGAATCATTTCTCAGTATTTTTTTATTCCATTGAATGTTTTTTCTATCTGCCTCTCTACTATTTCCTGGTCTCAGGTAATTGTGTTCTTAAGTTCACACCAACAGCTGAAATGTTAAGCTGCATAAAATTGCCAAAATAACTTGAAGCTTTCAGATGCAGTCAGGTACACCACTGTCTGCACGAGCAGGGCTCAGAAAGTGGAGCTAGGAGAAGACTTACAAACTTAGTTTGGCCCATCAGCCAGGTCCAACAAACCACAGACTATTTTCACCTAGTCACATTCTTTCCTTTGAGACATGGGAGAATCTGCTGGCACAGTATTTGCTTCTATTGCTGATGAATTCATCCTCCCCAGCACCCAGAAGTTGAGCAGTGGGTTCATGAAGCACTAGCATGGCGCTTACTGAGGAGAAACAACATGAGTCTTGCTGTATTTTTGTGTGGGTATGCCCCTGGACTAGTTAGAGCAGGCTCTGGGGAAGGGGGGCAAGCAGAGGAATTCAGCATCTACCCAGCAGCTGGGGAGAGCACAACGACCACCCTGATGCAGGGGCTCTGAGGAGGCTTTTATGGAGGAAGGCTGTGCCAGCTGAGTCAATACAGGGGCAGGTTTCATACCTACTGTGGTAATTTACAGAGATGTTTTGGATGGGGGAGACAATCTCATAGAATTAATTAAGAAAATCCAACCTGTCAATCTTTCTTGAGTTGTATTTTTTTTTTTTTGGCAGATACAGGAATCTGCCTCAAATGATGACTTAATTTCCATTTGCTATTAAATACTAAAAAGTTATATTTTATTCCAGATTCTCACTGTCATTGCCAAAGAAATTTCCTTCATAAAAACATCCCAGGTACATGCAGCACTGCAGTACAGTGATGAGATTTCTCACCAGTACTATTATTTTTTAATTTTTAATTTTTTTTAAAATTGTGCTTATATCCAGTGTGTTTTTATGGGTAATGGTGTATTGGTATTAATATTGGTGCTAGCATCAAGCGCTGAATGCTGGTTATGAGGCAGCTTGTCCTTCTCGTTGTATGCTCACTTCCACTCTTACCTTGTTCTTAAAGAGGTGAAAGAATTTTGCCTGGATTTTTCCAAGAGGCAAGCAGCTGAGTTTATTCTTCTCACCCTGTGTGGTGACTGTGACAGACTTTTGCTTTAAGGTTATTTTCTTTTGCACAAGGGAACAATGGTATGGGAAGAGGTTTATGGCTTGCTCATGGCTAGTGAAAGCTCCCCAGCCAGCTGGAGATCCCTTTCAGATTGGGTTGGATGTGAGAGAAAACATGTAACCTCTAAGATCAGCTAAACTTGAGATTGTGTGTAACATCAATAAACCCCAGCACTCTGAATAAACAAGGTGGCCACTCACTGTTTACTGTTCCCTTTGCTTATTTTTCCAGCACTGTGTCTGTGATAGCCCCAACCTGCTTGCTGAGCAGCTTAAAATGGGTTTTGCTCAAAATACATCTAATTCTTAGCTGATAGGTATAAGTTCTATGTGTTAGAGAGGACTAGCAGATTGTGGAACAGTTCATCTCTAAAAGGGCCTTTAAATGAAGCAAATATTTGTCAGTGGAGAGTGAGGGGGTGACATAGGAAGAACCAGGTGAAAGGGGCTTGTAGAGGTTACTTACAGGCACAAAATACTGCAGCCTAGCTCATGAATGAACATTCAGCCTTAATGTCTGCTCCAGAAGTGATCTCCAGTTCCTTTGAAGCTGACTTCAAATCTGCTATCAGATCTTGTGTTGAAGGAAGTACAGGTGTGTTCTTTGTAGGCTCTTTTAGGAGGCAAAATACGTTTTTTTTCCACGTAGGAATGGAGCATAGTTCTGACCTACTGTGTCATTTATGTGTTAAAGTTTTCTGCAGTCATGCCAATTTATTTGTTTTGATTTGTGGAGGTAAAAGATCAGGAAAAGAGGTTTTTCAATTTTGGAACTTCCCAGCATAAGAGGTTCTGGGGCCACAAGGCTGCTCTGGGTGCTGGAGCACATGGTGAGCAGAGTTTCTTCTGGTGGCTGTCTGATGGGGAGAGTCACACTCTCCTCAACAGTACACAGTGACATCTGTTTCTTTTCTTCTTTTTTTCCCCCCTTTTTTCTTTTTTGTTTGTTTGGATTTTTTGGTTGGGTTGTTTTTTTGGGTTTGTTTTTTTTTTTTTTTTTTTTGGTTTGGTTTGGTTTTTTTTGTACTATAAGCTTACTGAGACATTGAACAGGTTATACAAGAGGCAACAGACTCGCCACTCTTCCAGGTATTTGAAGCTCAGCTAGATGAGGTCCTGTGCAAACTCACTTCAGTGGGTAGCCCTGTTTTGAGCAGGATTTTGGCTGACACAACCTTCAGATGTCTTTTCCAATCTGCATGTTTTTGCTTCTGTGATTTTATCAGAGATCAGCAGGTGTGACTGTCAAGACGTTGGTATCTATTTTGGCAGTGTTTCCAGTACAGCTTATCTATTAAAGTAGTTCTGAAGAAGAAAGTTAGCTTCTCTCAAAAAGGTCAGAAATTTGACCCAAATGACCTGGCATCCCATGTGTCTTTCTTCACAATGAAAGCTATAAACACTCAACATCAGGAATTCTTATTTAGGTGCCTTCTGCAAATTATAGTGCCTAATGTGTGTGTTTCCAAGACTGAAACCTTGCATGTTGTGTAAATTGTTTTCTTACAGTAGGAAATAAAATAGATTTTCCTGGTGTAGAGAGGAAAAATTCTGAGTCTTTCTGATTTGGTTGAATGGTAAAATATAACAATTCCTCTTCTAAGGAATGGCAAAAATCCTAGATATGCAGCATTACATGGAATTACATGAGGACATAATATCATATGATTCCATGTGTATTTTCTTTAAATAACCTTCTTTTTTCTCTTGTTTAAGAAAAAGAGATTGCCTTCTTTTTAAACTGAGCTCATTCATAATGCAATGACTAAATCAGTATGATTTAGTCGTTTTGATGGAGCATGCAGTATGTAGCTAAATTTACAGGTTTAAATAAATTCTATAATAGCTTTATTTATTTTGGAAATTCTATTGAACTCTTTTATTAACAATTAAGAATAAAAGTTAAATTATATAAGTAGCATTTCTGACCATATTTCACAATATATGTTTGGTCTCAGAACAGATACTAGGTCTTGTTCTGGTTCTAGTTTACTTTCAAAGCTTGTATCTGTGTGTGTAATGTTACATAGAACAGATTAAAGAGACTTCTACAGTACATGCTGTGTTTGGGGAGGTGTACATGTCTACTTCTGGGCAAATTTTATGTTAGCTGATGTATTGCAGGTGTATAGCAAAAAATGTTTGCTAAAATACGATAAAATGGCAAATCCAGTTAAAAAATTCTGAATTACCTGGACATACCCTGTTTTGAATGCATAGCATCCTAAATTTATCCAAGTTATTGTATTTTCTTTCATTTGAGTGAATTTACATGCTCAAGTTCTGCTCTTTAGTGTTGTGTGTGCACACACATACTCAACCAGCATAGAAAAAAATTCGTAACATGATACATACTTCTGAGCTTAAGCCTTTTCAGTCTATAATTTATACTGTAATGTTTTGAATATTTAACAAATTCATTAGAATTGTACTGATTAATAGTCTGCACAGACTTAGGGAAGATTTCTTAAGCCTCTTTGCAAGCCTCTACTCGTCTCTGACTGGCATTATTTATCAAAGTCCCTCTATTGTTCCTGTCTGCCATAAAGTCATGGAATCTTGTGGCTTGGAAGGGACCTCGAGCCAACATCATGCTCAAAGCAGGTCTGATTAGGTCAGGTTGCTTTGAGACAAGTCCACATAAGTCTTTAATAGTTACAGTGGTGGAAATCCCACCCTTTTATCAATGTTCCAGTAGCATTCCAGCAGGTAGTTTTACACATAAGTAAGAAGAGTAATTCCCCATTCCTGAAAGTGTTCCAGGCCAGACTGGATGAGGCTTTGAACAACCTGGTTTAGTGGAAGGTGTCCCTGTCTATGGTAGGAGACTTGAAATTAGATGATCTTTAAGGTCCTTTCCAACCCAAACCATTCTGTGGTTGATTCTAGGCAATTCTTATTTGCCTTTTAAAACTGAAGAAACTCAGTTCTTCCATCTCTCCATGGAAGCCATGTAGTCCAGAAATTTCTATCTTTTCTTTGGCTTACTTTTAGTCTTGGAAAGTGATCCTGTCATTTTAATGATGAGTTGCTCACTTCAGTATCTGCTCACCATCTCTTCACCCCTCTCCAGGTTCATCACTGCATATAAAATGAACAGTCTGACTCTGTGTCTCTTGCAGTAATTCATAATTCAGCCACTTTAAAACTGTGTAACAACCATACACCTCTCTTTGTATATACTTACTATTAAGTTGTTTTGGTGCCCATTTGGGGTAAAAAAGAGGATTTTGTTGGCCTTGGTGTTGTTAGAGTAAACTATTGAGTTGTTTTTGGTTTGTTGTTTTGTTTTTTTTTTTTTTCCAGAGAATGTGAACAAATGTGAGTGTTTTGAGTGCCCATGGCAGTTGTTGAGTGTTTCTTGAAGCTGAGTTTGATGATATTATGAGGGAATCCCGTGCCACCCATTTTTAAAGGACTTTCTCTATAACTTTCTGAGGATACCTCTGATTCCTTCCCATAAATCAATTTCTATATAGAGTTGAAAAGGAAAAGCCTGTTTACTATTTCCCTATTACTTTACATTTTGGGCATTAATTCTGGTCACTGGGGGAAGCCAAAGTATTGTGTCATTTGGCAATACCAAAATCACTTTTATATAAAGAATAAAACAGAATAGATCTCCGTTCACTTCTTAAGATTCTCTGCAGACAAATTTATTCTCTGTGTGGTAAAGGATAGGTGGATTTTGTCTGTAAAGGGATATTCATTTTCATTTGATCTACCTTAATCTTGAGGATATGGGTTCAGATCCCAGAGCTATTGAAAATATTAACTTTATGCTTCCATCAGCCTTGAAAAGCTCTGTGATTGAAGGCTCTCAGCAGCTGTTATCTGCTAGAATAAATGCCAATGATAAAAAAGACTAGATGAGCTGAGGATTTTTTTTTATTATTATTTTGAAGGGTTTTTTAATTTTCTTTCTAAATTAAATTAGGGGAAAATTGTTTGATGATTAATTTATTGATGGAGAGTACCAACAAGATTGTTCTTTTCCACAAATACCACTTAGGATTTGGGAGACACAGTTCATTGCAAAATATGCTGCCTGTTTGCCCAGCTGCCACACCTCCTTTGCCTTGTCTCCTCCTGCAGGTGAAAAAAGAGGCTGAAAGCAAGGTAGAGGGAATAACAGGTTTAGTGCTGCTCTGCTTGTAGGCCATAGTCCTTAACAGGGTTAAGACTTTTGCTTCCATGTGCATATCACATTCTAGAGGAATGGTACCCTGGTATTTGAGCACAGGCAAAATAGCATAGTCTCCTGTTGTGGTTTTGGCTATAAAGTGACATGTATTGGTGATCCAAAATGCAGAAATAAGTCTTCCAAGTTTTTTTAATATGATTTTTTTTTTTTTTGGGGGGGGGGGGG
>VZUI01089966.1:0-12605 GCA_013401135.1 Cettia cetti
TGAGTGAGGCGAGCTACACCCACGGCAAGGACTGTCTGAATTTGCCATCTCTTCAGAACAGTGAGAGGTTTTATTGTTTGATAATATTCATATTTTATGCTTGTGAATATTTTGCTTTTTAAATAAACAGGTTTTTCCACTTTTCTCCAAGGAAGTCTTTTACTGAACCAGCTGGGGGAGAAGCCACTTGAATTTGTTTTCTAGAGGGATCCCATTCCAAGGTTTCCTCACAAAATTTGCCCTAAACCAGGACTCAAATATAGAGAGCTTCCATGCAATCTGTTCTGAGAAAGAAAGAGTAATGCAGCTAGATGATCTGCATCTGCAGTAAAGGCTGGCAATGTGGGTGCAAACAGGTAGTCTGTTCTCAGTGGAGAAAAGTGTTTTGCTCATTTCAGAAGGCTCTGACTAACAGAGCTTCTCTCAAAAGCTATTATTTATGTAAAAGCATTGGAAAACTGCACACTCAGTCCACCTGTTTATTCAGAGAACTTGGGGGCAGTTCACTTGTTATAAAGGGCAGCTTGTTGTAAAATGAAAGCTGAAAATAGTTTAACTATTTTCCTGTTTACGTACATGGCAATAGAATGTATGGCCATAAAAACCAGCACAGAAGTACCATGTAAGAACAGATCACTGCTGAGAGCGACTCAAACACTTGCCTGTAGCTCCTGATGCTACCCAGCATCTCAGGCTCTGAATGGGATGCCTGTGGATAATGAGTCCAGCAAGAGGGCACAGTCACCCCATCCAATTCAAAGGTCAGCAGCAAGTGCTTCTGCCCTACTCTGCCTCTCTAAGCCACTTTTCTTCTCCCATTCCTGAAACACTATGCAAATTTGTTCCCAGTGGGTACCCCAGCTGCACTGCCTAGCTGAGGCACTGCACAGGCACCACCAGTAACAAACTCCTGTGCTAGACGCAGCCCTGTACCCTATCCCAGTGCTGGCTGGCACCTCTCAAACTGAAGGTTTGCACCAATGCCACCAGCTTTACAAGGTCAGGCTTGAAAGTGTTTAGATAGCCACTACTAAAAGGTTAAACCATATGGCTATTAGGAAAACATGCTAAAGACAAGTTTTGGAGGGAAAAAACTTTGAGTTTAATTCAGATAAGGGCCTATTAACATTAGGAGCTGTTCATTCTTCTCTGGGGGTTTCATCAAGAGTTGAACTACTAACCCTGTGTTTACACACTTGGTCTAACAATAGATATTCTTTCTGTAAATTGAAACAAGCCTTCCCAGCTCTGCAGACATAGCAGTGAGACAAAACAGATGGAGAGTGTATCATCTCTTCTTGTGTGCTATGCCTCTGTTTCTTCAGTGGGGACACAAGAAATGAACCAACTCCCGTCTCTAGAGTGCACAGGGGCTAAAGAGGATCTGAAATAAGATGAAAAAGGAACTGTGAAAGCCTCAGTAACATACAAGGAACTCATCTATTTAAGTATTTTATCCATTCTAGATTTAAAAGCCCATTAGGATTACATGGCAGCCTCACACATTTCCCAAATAAGTATCTTCCTACCCTCTTCCTCATGCATCCATCATACGCCCTCAGAAATGGTGCGAGATTATCCTGAGGAAAATTTTCTACCAAAGTGCAAGATATCCAACTAAATCTCTGTTAACCTGACAGCTTCTTCCAATTAGTCCTTATTTAAGCACATGCCCTCTCTGCTACTGCAGACACATCCAATTAAGAAAAAGAAAAAAGTGCAGTAGACAAGCTTGACATTAATATAAATAAATGAGTGTCTTTTCTTCATGCACAAAGAGATCACAGTTCAGCCTTCAGTTGAGCTATCAGCTCAAGGGGATTTAAATACAGGAAAACTGCATCACTACAATCTCTGCAGTAACTAGAAGAAAGGTGACATTAACAAAAAAGTTGAAATATCTTTGAACATCCTGTACCTTTACCTGGATGACTGGATAATAAAATAAAGAGTGATTTCAGTGTCTTCTAATGGCAATGATTGTTTTAATACTCACAACACTGTAAAAAGTGACAGGCAATTTGATAACAAGCATGGATTCCCTTCTTGGAAACACAAATCACGGAAACACAAATCTGTCATGAGCTTGGTCTTTTGCAAGATCAGACAGGTGCAGCGTGTTCTCTTTCCTGCCCAGAAAGCACTGTGCACCATCAGTCAGGCCGTGTGTAAAACAATAAAACCAATTTTATACATAAAATTCTATTAGGATACATTCTTCTCAGCCATCTACCATGAGCACCTCTGCCACTTATTTCCCTCCATGGCAATCTCTCACTCTGTTCCATAGTATCAACTAGTTTCTCTTTCAGATGGCCCAAGAGACAATGTACTGAAGCTGAACCTGCAGCCGTTTGTCCTTAAATACGACTTAAGAAACCACCACCTCAGTGTCTGATCTGTGAAAGGGCTTCTCTCACTATCAACTTTTCTAGTCTTTTCTCTGCTGAAATGATGGGATAAAAAAATCCAAATTTTTCTCTAACAAGCTTCAGCTATGATGTCTGAAATATGAGAGGCTATTAGAGTAGACCATCTTACAATGATTTTTCTGTTGAAAAGGATGGATTCCCTAGGTTAAAGTAGTGCTGTTGTGAAGCATTTGCTTAACATCAAAATCCTTGGTTGCATAGCCCAGAGTTCAGATGAGGGGCCAACCCCTTCAGGAACAGTAATTATAACCATTTCCAAGAAGGTTATTTATGGTCCCTATTAATTAGGATCTAACCAGTGAGACATGTTCATAGGTGTTCCTCAAGGATGAGACACAACATGAAATACTCTAATGTTAGAAACAGGCATCTGCTAGACTGTTAAAAGTGGTTGTTCAGACCTCAGTGGAGGAAACTATTTTTACCTGAGCATTCAGAATATTGAAAGCTGGCCATGTCCTTCCATGCTTCACCATACCTGAACAAGACAGGAAAACATTTGCTTTACACAAGCCAGAAAAAGCCTCCAACTTTCTTTCCACCTTACAACGTACCAAAGCCTGGAAAAAAATTGAAGACACATGCGAAAAGGATTATGAGTCTTATAAACATAGGAGCCAAAATCAGTTAGTTGAGAGTGTCCAAAATAGTAATTTAATAGTTTCAGAGCAAATCATGTGTGTTCATCAAGAATTGACCTGTTTTTTACAAACATTCATATAAGCTATGCTTTTTGCCATATGCTTACTTAGCTAATTATATCAAAATCTATTTCTGCATGTATAGGAAATGGACTGTGGATTGTTGAATGCCACAATAATATAGAAGGTATGTGTTAAATCCTCTTCTGTTTGTCCACAAAAATAATATAAAACATCTTGAAAATGTCAAAGCCAGAATAAAATTTATCAAAGCAAGAGAAAAAGTCCAGAAAACCAAGGACACAGAAAGGCTTACAAACTACCATGACTTAAAATACACCAGTTTGGGGTTTGGAATAATTTCTGCCACACTGAAAAAGAAAAAGATATGTGAGAAACAACTGCTTGGATGTTTAGGAGCAGAGGAGAACCGCATTCATGCCTGCAAGTCATGTTTTGAGTAATTTGCCCTGATCTCAGCAAATATGGGAATTCAGCCAAGAATTTGATCTCACTGCTAAGCATGCAGATAATCTGATTATCACCAGGGTTGTGTCTTAACGCTCTCAAGCACACTTTGAGCATTAGTAGTGCCTGAATCAGCACTCCCCATATGAACAGCCGTGGTCCCTGTAATAACCAGGCCAGAAGATGGATGGCTAGAGCCAAGCATGTCTCCCTGCTTTACCAAACTTTCATCATCTGGTGCCTCTCTTCACTCTGAAATGCCTCTGAATTTCAGAGATGAGCCTGACCACTTTGAAAGCTTCCTGAAAAAATCCACAAAGTTAAACACCACACCAACAACCACAACTACCATCTCGACATTCCGTGTCCGGTAATCTTGGTTAGTCAGAAGTTTAGTACAGACCAACTACATTTGGACTTCTTAAAAGCAGAGATCATGCTAAAATCCAAGAACATTTGCTAGATTGTTATCTCAATATTTTTCTTTGCTCTCCAGGTAAACATAGCCTGAAGTCCATCAAGGGAGGCATGGTTTAAAGATAGAATAAATATTTTAATAATTTGGATGTTTTTCTTAGGAGGAAACTTGAGCATTCTTTGGTTTGTTCAATGTTTGCTTTAAACTTAAGGCTTATTCAAAGCTGACACACTGTGGGTGTAATTCACCTCTTGATAGAAAAGCCACTGCCTTTAGTGATTTCAGCTTACCAATTTCATGGCTGAAGCATACTTAGTTTGATATTACAGCTCAGCTGATACTGTGGAGGCAATTTTAACTCAGATGTTAATGACTCTGAGAAAGCACTTGCCCCCTGCAATGGTTCAGACACACTGTTGTCTGGAAAGATGGACTGAAGCACAGTCTGAACATCCCAATCTGAGCTGTGCTGCAGGTCACCTGAGGGCAGGAGGCTACAAATCACTGCTGGTGTAATTCAAAGCATAACGCAAATCTCTGTAAAGGCAAATAGGCAGGTTGTCTTCTTGGGAAGTGGCATGATTCCTAGCTGAATTACAGCCTGGACAATTTAACTACCACAAATATCTTCTTGAAAATCTGAACTTAGGAGGGTTTGGTCTGAACATTTACATTCTGGAGTTGGTTTCATGTGTGGATCAGGGCTGAAATTAGGGAGATATGTCAGATTTCCTCACCTCTTATGAAGGGTTTTTAAATAGAGTAATAATTGGAGGAGTTAAAACTTCTTTTGGTGATTGTGCTTGCTTAGCTGCCTTCCCACCATGGCCACATTGTTTATCAGCAGAACCTGAAGTTGCCCTGGGATGATTTTAGGCAGTTTTAAAAATAGCTTGGAAAATACAAACTCACTTGTATGTGTTTTTCTCTGGCTGAGCTCCTGTCCTGACACCTACCAGCACAGAGGTGTCTTAAATTGCATTTTTCCTCACGTCATTTAAATAATTTAGAAACACTGAGCAGAGGGAGTGAATATTTTGTATTTTAAAGCTTTTTCAAGGGTCACTGAGACATAATTAAGGGCTACTGCTTACACTCAAGTGAAGCGGAGATTATCTTTTCTCAAAACTCAGAAGAGGTAGCACTTAAGACCAAATGTTCCAGTAACAAAATATTTAAAATAACTTCATGCTTCACTTAAAATGTATATCCTGTTCTGTTTCCCACAAACACAAAAGGTAGGACCATGCATTCTTGATCTTGTATAAAAAATGTTTTTCTGCATGTCTTCATCTATACCAATCACATAAAAGACACTCCATGCCATAGAGGTTTCCATAGCAACAGAACAGAATTCTACAATAGTAGCTGTTCTTTTCCCAGGTATAATTATTAGCTGGTCATAGCTTAGCCTTTGAAATTAAGCTTCTTGTCTTTATGGAGCTGCACATCTAGAGTGAGCAACTATTTTTTACTCAGCTTACATGAGTGATGCCTTAACTCCAATGAGCTGATTCAGAAATGAGTACAGGAATTTTAGCAGCAGAGAATACATTACTGTGTCTGAGTTCTTCAGAAGCTTTGAAGCATGTATCCACATCTTCCTTTCCTACTCTCAGGAATGTATTACCTTTGTCACAGGAGACAGAGAGAAGGCAGAAGCATGTAGAGAGTCTTTCCAGAATCATACAAAAGCGCTGTGGCAGAGCAGACAGTGAGATGAAGGTTTACATTTACAGGCTTTTGCCCTGTCTGGCACACCATCTTGTGGGGCACCAATGAGATGCAAATAATTGTTTCTGTTCAGTTTAATCTTCCATCCAAACTATGCTAAAGTTAAAATGAACTTTGTTTCCTCCTCCTTCATTTGATGGCTACTTGGGTATTTTTTCTGAAGATCAAACCTTTGTTTGTATCCAGTGTAAAGAATCAGTGTAACTCCTTCCTCACTTCTGTTATCACCACAGCTCATTTCTGAGTCCTTTGACTTTGTGCATTCTTGGACTCACTTCTTCACCCAGCAGGAAGGACAGTGCTGACCATGCTGTGTGTGATCAATTTCCATCTTGCAAAGCCTAAGCAGCTACTTTGGCCTAAGATTCCACTCATCAATAAAGTGTCTTTTTTATCTTTTGATTCAAACTATTCTTTTGTTTGATTCACTTAGTATTTATTCAGGATGTAGAGCATTTCATACTGCATTTCTTAACTGCAGTGTATATTTATGCTACTGAAACGGTAAAAAAGGTGTAAAGGGTACAGATGTCATTCCTGTTTTGGAAAATGAATGCAAAAGGATGGATGCAGGTTTTCCAAGGCCTGGAAGGTGTGCAGACAAGCTCCACAATTTGGCACACATGAGGCAGAGCTGCTTCAACAGGAGGAAGATGTTCCTCCTTCCAGAGAGCTGTGGCACTATGGTTCTCCAGTAGACCATCTTAAAGAAGGCACTCTACGACCTACCCGGCCAGACCCAGATTATTTAAACCAGCATTTTGTTCCACTTTTAACTGCTTTCTCTGCTTAAAAATACCTAGTCCAAAGCTGCTGAGGTAACATTGAGTGAAGGTGGTTCCAAAGCAACCCACTCTGTGCCAGCACCATGCAACATACTGGATCTCTGAGCTGCCCATGATAGAGCTTCCCAGTCTCAGTCCAGTGACTGAGCTGCAGCCTTTGTTTTCTGGAAAACCACAGCAAAATCAACCACAGACCCAGGAGGGACGTGATGAATCTGAAAGTATATTGATTTTTTTTTTATGGTCTATCACAGCAGATGCTTTCAAGTTAACATTTTCACCACAAATATTCATTTTAATGTAACTCAGTTGCTCTCGGATAATTCAAAATATGATAAGTCACTCGACAGGACAAGGCACTGAAGCAGTGAGTAAATAAAGGAGACAGGTTCTGCTGCTGCCATGTTACCTCTGCTCTGTCACACTGCATGTGTCACCAGGGAGTGAGGATTACTTTAATTACCAACTGCTTTAATGTCAAATAGTTATTATGGAAAATAGTGGGTCATGTTCATTTATTTTGTCAGCATGACAAGGGGATCACTTTTAATCCTTGGTAGTGGTTGGAGGGGCTGATGGAGAGGGAGGCTGGAGTGGAAGGAAAGCAGTTCCACAGATTTCAGTTTCAGAGACTCTGTTGTCATTCAAAAGAAAGTATGAGATAGCTTTCAAACTTCTGGGTACCCTCTCTTAGTCTATCAGAATTTCTATACTGACAATGAACTACCCTGAAATGTTCACTATCTTACATTTTTAGCAGCTTATAACAGATGCAGCTGGCAGGAAAAGTTTATTCCTTTGACTTCTGCTTTTCCAAAAGCTACTGTAAACTTCCAAATATCTCTGATAAATTAACATGGAAAGCAAATTTTCTCCTAGCCTAGTTCCTTGGAAATACCATGGAGAGGTATAACTAAACATATTTAGAGATTAAAGTATTTTTTAAACTTCTGAGTTCGATACCCCTTGTGGACAAGCCTAAATGAGTTTAAAAGGGGAGAGTCAGCACTGTGGTACTATGTTGTGTTGCGTGCCTGTCTGCCCCTTCACCCCAGTGTCTCTCTTTAAGGGCCAAGGGAAGGTCTAAATTTGGGTAGTTTTATGTACCTTGTGAAACTTTCTTCTCTCTGGTCCTTGCTGTCAAAGTCAAACACTCCTTGTTTTTCCATCTCCACCATACAGAGAAACAAAATAAATCTCAGTTTTGACTGATTTGTTGGTTTCTTTATTTGTTTTGTGTGATTTTTTTAAAACTCATGTGATCTCAGCAATCCACTTTCCAGTTCAGTCTATGGATAACTGATTCAGCCCAAGCAAGGAAACTGAGGACACAGATTTCTTAACTGTGCTTCTATGATATACAGAGAGCTGTACAATAGCCTATAAATTGCAAACAAATATCTCATGAGATTACAGAGATCTCAATGCCTTTCTTGATTCGTACAAGAGCATTTTTCCAGGCTAAAAGATCTCAAACAAGACATGTTGCTAATTAGGATTTTTCTTATCTTTGTACCTTACAGAAATAAAGAAAGTCCAAATTTCATCCCCCTTAACTCCTCTGAGTTAATAGTACTTACAACTAAATCACATATACATTGAAACTGCTGGAGAATGGGGGAAGGTAATGGGGGAAGAAAGCACTAATGCTCACTCTATCTTTTTTATTCCTGACTGGAAATGAGCATACATGAGGGCACATTTTCATAGCTGTTCCAGGACACAGTTGTCACAATCTCTTGTTAAGCTTGAAAACTTTTAGGTCTTTTAGGAGCTCTCACAGCACCAGGAGGCCCTCACAATCCCAATGCAAAGCACTGACCAACCTCCATGGTCTCCTAAGAAATCAATGCCTTCAACTAAATGTTATCATCAACAGATATTACTGTTTTCTTAACTCAGCAGGTATTTTCACTTAAGTATTTCACCAAGGCAAAGCTCCCAGTCTCAGACCCTCTCAGCCTTCTCTCTCCCTGGTTGGATGCTCCAGGTACTCCACAGGATGGTACCATGGCAAAGACTAGGCATGGGTTACTGGCTTTAATGGTCCAGGCCCACTGGTGCTCAGTGTGCTCCTGAAAAGGAGGTGCAGTGCTGGTGTGCTGCTGCTGATCTGGCCCACACACCCAGTCCCTGTCATCTGGCCCTATTTCAAGTCTGGGAGCTGATGTGGTCCAAAGTTATAAAAAGGTTTTTTGATTGGCTGGTTTCCTTCCTCAACTGTCACTGTAAGGGCAATGAATGTGTTTCTTTTCTGTAGGTTTTTTGTTTTTGCAAAGGAGAAAAAAAATTCAAAAGTATTCAGAAACAATAACAAAATTCATTCCAGAAAACACATTTACATTTTTAAGCACACTTTGCAGAGTAAGTGTTCCCCTGAGATTTCAAAACCAGAGGCAATGTAAGTTTGATAATAACAAATGACACAAGTGCAAGCCACAAGTATGCTTAGCACTTTCTGTGTCATTTCTGAGACAGCTTTGAAGGCTAGCTATACTTTTATTTGGATTCCTCAAAATAGCTTCAGGCAGTCATAAATGTAAATTGAACTCTGTCTTTCAAGAAAACTAGTTGGAATCAGTAACTTAAACTACTGCTCTTGCTTCAAGCAAGGGCACATTACAAGGAGATGTTGTGCCACATAAGCTTTGTTCTTTACATCTATTGTCTACTGAAGATTTTTCAAGATTATATTAACCAGAAATACATCCCTGGAAATCATTTATCTTTTAATAAGAACTGCAATGTCTGAGCTATGTTTGTTTTCCCTTTGTTTATAGTTCCAAGTATCCAGATGCTTTTGTGTATGAGACTCCCAGAAAAAAATTTACTAGAAAAAAATTAATTTCAAGAATGCCTTTTATGCTCTGACTGCCCGATACCACAGAGAAAACTGGATTACAAACAGACTAAGCAGCTGTGTGTATTTAATCCCAAACCAGCTTTTTTTTTTTTTTGTAGCTCTGAGATTTATGCTCATTTAATAATTTATTTTTAAGAACTTGTTTAGGAGGTTGACATCTTAGGTTTGCTGAGTTGCTGTGGTTGCTTTTTGATATCTTGAAGACAAACCTTGGAAAGAAAAAAAATGGTTTGAGACAGAGTTTTGCTGTGACTCTACCCAGCATTGTTCCACTAAGGATAAGTTAAGGGGGCTGGGAAGGCCCTTAGACTCTTTAATAGCAACAGAAGATTCTCTGCCTTTTCATGGGATTGAGCTTTGACCCAAAGTTAGGGACCACCATTAGGGAATTCAAACCTGCATTTTGTTCTCCTTGTTGAATCAACACACAAGACTACAAGCACATCTGCTTCACAGTATTTTTTTAATAAAGAATACAGCCAGAGAGGCCCTCTTTGGAAAAGCTTTCAGATATTGGCATTACCGTTCCCTGGATTCAGGAACAGGTTTTGCATTACTCCTGGACTTCATTTGATTACATATCACATGCTAGATTTCCTAAATCAACTCAAAACTAAGATGTCAATATACTAATGTTGCTCTGAGAATTTATTTAAAGCATAAGAGCAATAATTACAGCTTTCTAAATTTATTTAGACATTATGACCTGTTTGCCCAGAAACACTAAAAGAAAATTTACAATGTGATAATTGCAAGGAAATTATAACAGTATTTAATCCCCTTAGTATTTTCTATACTCCTTAACAATGACAAATCATATATTTCCTTGAAGCCATCATGCCCAACAGTATGCTTGGAAGACACAGCATGCACTCTTACACATGACAGAACTTGGCAAGTCGGAGCAGAAACACACTGGAAATGCATAGCAGGTTTTTTAGGGACAGAGCCCCACATTCTCTGTGGAAAAAGTTAGTCTCGTCAGTTCACACATCCATTGCTATTTTTGGTGCTTAGTAGTGACAGCAGCAGAATAAATTCCCCTTCCTCAGTTTTCAGACCACAGCACAACACTCATCACTTCACTAATCCTGATGGATTTGTAAGGTCACTCGGACTCCTCTTGGGGTCTGATCCTTCTGAGCAGGAGTTTCTGAAAGAAAGCAGAGTTATTGCTCCCATATTGCCACACATACACCTAGGCCATGCAGCATCTCTGGTTCACCAAGAGACCACAGAGACTGCAGAGACAAGCCATCCCATTTTTTTGGGCAGTAAATACATCAAGAACTCCTATCACCACACATACAGCACAGCTGTCTGAGAGCTGCTGGGTGAACTAAAGTGAAACAAATGGGTAAATTAAGAGCAGCTTTTCCCCCAGGCAATTGAGATACCAAGAAGAAGAGAGCCAAAGAGGGGGACTCATGGGAATCCCCAGGGCTGCTGCTGCCACTGATGTGGCAAGGGTTTACTTGCACGGAGCTGAGTTGGATATGTTGACTTTTGCTTTCAGTTTTCAGCTTAAGCCCGGGAACAACCAAGGAAAGCATTGTCTCAGGGATCTCCCTGTGAGATGAACAAGTATGAAGTTAGGGCAGGGTTAGAGGAAAACCTTGCCAAAAGAGTCAGGGATTCAGAGCAGGGTCAAGTATGGGCAGTGGAGAACCAGAGCTCTCTTTGCATCCAGCTCCCCGGCACGTCCTTCTCAGGCTGAAAGTATTTTCTCCGGCTGCTCTCAAAGGCTGATTTCCCAGACCCTATACCATGTTTTCCCTGTACACTGTCATGGTAAGATGTAGACTGGGTGGGTGTGGGCACAAAGAGGGGTACACACAGCAAGCAAGGTGTTGGGCAATAGTGAGTAAGGTGGAATTAACAGCTGGTAGTTATATTTACTGCACCAAAAAACCCTCCTTGCTTCAGCGCCGTATTTCTCAGTGCATTTAGGAGGATAAGTAAGAACATTCAAGACCACTTTTAGTTTTGATAGATACTCAAAACCCATTCAGAGAACCAGACAAACACACTTCATTACTGTGATCTAAATATGAAATTTTGTGCTGCATTCCCAGGTTGTAACTTGTTCAGGCACCTTGTTCCATGGTAGTATTTCAATGATTTGTTAAGTTGGAATTTCCTTTCACATAATTATGCTGCCTTCTTGTTAGCCTAACTTTCTATTAGTGATGTAAATCCCCCTAAAAATTACATAGAAGTTGGAGCAACATTTAATAAGCATTTATTGCTGCTGATAAAGGCATAATGAACTCCTCAACAGCAATAAAAATTGTGTCATAGTTCATACAAGACAAGTGATTCATAGTTCGTGCCAAGACGTGATTTCAAAGACCAACTTTCTGTGTCATCTGACAACTGTTAGATCAGAGGCCAGAGGAAGGATCTTCTCTCTTGGATTAGGATAACACATAGCTGTGGGCAGAGCTCCTCTTAGGAAGTTCACATTCTAGTTGCAGACATTTTAGTAGAGAAGATCTCTGTGGGTCTACAACTTATTAAAGGCTGATGAGCTTCAGCTTTCACTGCAGTCATGAAAAGATCAAAGGGATTATTCACTGATTCAGGAAGCATCTGTCTAACAGCAACTTATTAAGCAAAATTAATCTCTTTTTTGAGACAAACTCTAGCCCTTGAGTGCTTAATTGTCTGAGAATAACCTTGCTTGCTCTTCAGGAGATACATCAGAAGAATGAGATATGCTAATAGTGTAATGGCTAACACCTGTTTGAGACAAAGAATATTATTTAAACACAAAAATACTGTATTTTTCTTTACATGTAAAAAATGGAAATGTGATAGAAGGGAGAAAGGTTTTGCAGCAGTTACATCATTGCCAAAGAGTATTGTATTTCCCTTTGAACAGTCACCTATGTCCTCTTTAAACAGTCACCAGAAGGTGAGGGTAACTCAGGCTCTTGTTAATAGATCCCTTGGGGCAGATTAGAGCAAAACGACTCTAAATGATTTGTGGGCTTTTGAAAAAAATATATTTATATGTAAGGCTTATTTTAGAACAAGTTGGTTGCAATAGAAAGCAACTATGTAACCATTTTGGTTATTATTATGTGTAGCAATATTGCAACATGAAAGCATAAACATATAACTTAAGAAAATGTACAAGGGGAAAAGAAAGAGAGGGAGGGAGGGAGGGAGGGAGAGAGGGAGGGAAGGAAAGGAAGGAAGGAAAGGAAGGGAAGGAAGGGAAGGAAGGGAAGGAAGGGAAGGAAGGGAAGGAAGGGAAGG
>VZUI01089979.1:0-64286 GCA_013401135.1 Cettia cetti
TGGCGCGGTGTCCCCGCTCGGGGGGAGGGTCCCGGTGACTGGCGCGGTGTCCCCGCTCGGGGGGAGGGTCCCGGGGATCCTGGGGATTTCCCCTCCCCGCCTCCTCCCCGCCCGCCCCCGCGGCGCTGCCGAGCGGAGCCGCAGCCGGAGCCCAGCCGGGGCCGTCCCGCCCGCCCCTCGGGGCCGCCCTGCGACACCGCCCGGCACCGGGGCGCTGTCCCCGCCTAACGCGGGGAAGGGGCGCGATGGGAGCGCTTTCTCTGCCCCATTTAAGGCGGCGCTCCCCGTCCTTTCCCGGAGAGCCGTGAAGCCATCGGTGCCAGGGGCTGACATCCGGGGGCACCCCGCTGGATTGCAGCTCCGACCGGGGGCTGGCGTTCCGGTGTTCGTCTCTGGCTCGTAGCGAAGCCCCGCTCCTCGGAAGGATGGAGAAAAAGGATAATAAATGGGGCAGGCGGGAGGGAGCAGCACCGCACACGGATAACATCGGGGGCTCACAAAGGGCAGTCGCCCACCAGACCACCCGTGCTTGGCCCGTTCGCTTAATCTCTGCATAAAGGATTAACAGCGTTTGAACGTGTTCTACTGGATGTATTTATGTAACAGGCTTCCCACCTGCTCACACGTCCGTGCCATTTTAAACCCTGCTTCTCATTGTTAATGCAGATAACCCAGCGTATCACCCCTTGGTCAGATTCTGCATAATATGTGATATTATAGCCTAAAGATGTCATTAATTCAGTGCCTGATCATTCCCAGAGATGGGTTTAGCTAAACACACAGAGGTTGTAGTTATAAGGGACCCCAAATTGCTGGGAAGGGGAAAAGGCAGCAAAACAACGACTTGATTTGCTCCTGTGATCCCTCTAATCCATCCACCACTCCTCTCAATGGCATTCTCTGAGCTGTCCAAATCCTTGTATTCCCTTAGTCTACTTTTGCACAGAGTTCATTTAACTTCTTCTTCCTTTAACTTCCTAAGCATGGAGAGACTTCTGAATGTGTTTAGTGTAAGAGAGTTTCAGCCTTAAGTCATGAAATGCAGCAAATTAATTCACATTTAAATGTATTTAATTACCTGCTTTCTTGGGGCATTTGAAGGGGCATGTCCTTCAGGAGAGTGTTCATAGCTATTAACACTGCACACAGCTACAGAACAGCCATCAGGACTGCAGGAGGAATCCAATCCACTTCACTTCATGATTATTGCTGGAGAATTAATGCCAGAGAGGCTTTGTTAAACCCATCTGCCTAATATATGCACTGTGCATTAAAGGGAAGCCTTGAACTCTGAATTAACTACTAAGTTGTAAAACTCCTCTTGACTGTGTTTGTGGAAGAACAGAGACATGAGATTCCGTACTAAACTCATCTACAGAGAAGAACACCAGTGCTAGATTTGTTGCAAGGAGTATGACCCAGAAAATCCAGATGTGTGATTAGCATTGGAGACAACACTAAAAATGTTACTTAAAAGATATCTTACTCCCTTGCACACCTCATTACATTAATTTTCAGACAAAGCTCAGTCAACTATCTACAGTCTGGATTTTTGAAAAGGTGATTTGCTCTCAGGAAACAAAGCTAAATTGTGAAACCTCCATATTAAACTGGTGGTGGTGGTGGTAAAGGACATGTCACCTTCTTTTGGGGTGACATGTTGGTCACCCAGTTGGTCTTCTGTTGTCAAATACTTGTGCTTCCTCTGGTTTCTGCCCCCAATGACTGAATGTGTACCTACACTCTTCATAGGTGTGCATGGGAATAATCTTTTTTTATTAATAGACAGAAATAGCTTCATAATTTTTGAATCAAGCCAGTTGCAAAACAAGGGGTTCTAGTTACAAATAAAACAAGATTTGTCCTGCTGCAGCGATCTGCTCGCAGTGTTCTGGCTCTCCAAAATGTATCAGCTGATGGTGATTTATGAAGCATAAATACTTCAGACTGGTTAAAAAAAAAAACAAACAACCAAACAAAAACCAAAAACTAGACCCAGCTTGCAGCTGGCTGCTGAACAAAACTTGCTTTGACTTTAAACTGAATATGAGCTAGAGTGGTGAAGAGCAAGAAAAAGATTTTTAGGCTGCATTGTGGAATTAAGCTACAACCCAGCAGGAGGAACAGCACAGCCACTGCACTACAGCACTTTCTTAGAGCAAACCACAGTGACCCTGGGAACATTCCAGTTTTTTCTTCATCCCATCCCTACATCATGCACAGCAGGTGCCCTCAGTGTTATTTTTGTTTTTAAGAGTGACTGCAGAGGAGAGAGGGCTGATGCCACCCCGATGGAGGCAGCTATCCATCCTTTCAGGTGGCTAGCTGGGGTTCCAGTGCTTTCCTCTCACAGAGATTAGCTTCTCCCTGAGCCATCTCAGCCAGCTTTCAGTCCTCAAAGAGATGTGCACAGCCAGAAAGAGCAGCACATCTGACCTGGCTTTTCTGGAGATTACAGCCTTTTGCCAGGATGTGTGCATGCTTCTCACCTGCCTTGAGGCAAAATCTTGCAGCTCATAGTAAGCTGAGCTTTAAAAAACCCTTGATTTTTCTATCAAAGCAGGTAAACTTCATGCTGCCAAAAAGCTGTGGAAAATAGCAAGCTTGCAGTGGAAGGGACATGACAAAATCCAGGTGATAGTAACACCTGAAACTCTGAAACCAGGCAAGAGTCTCAGCACAACCCATAAAAGTGAAATGATTTTGTATGCTTTAAGGAGGATTCAAAGGATGTTGGATAAAGTTTTCATACCTTTCATAGTTCTGACACAAAATCAGGAGCAGCTTGGCAGACAACTTTCATTTTGGAGTGATTTACACTCAGATTTGTCACAGGACAAAAAACTGATGTAGGTTCAGATCCACTGAGAACAAATATTAAGACATGTCTGCATGAACAACATTTCCAGTTTTCCATTGCCTGAGTCAGTAGACAACCAGATGCTTAAACAAAAATTGCTGGCCAAAAAAACCACTAAAATCCAGCCTGACATGACATCAGGGTAGCTTTTTATTCTTTAGCAATTACAGACCACCAAACAACCTACTTGTTCTTTCAAAGATATAAATGAAGGGCTATTTTAGCTCTTGCTTACATTTTCTTTACTTCTGTCAGTATTTTTCTCTTTTTACATTTTCCCACTTCTTTTCCTGCCTGTTTGAGTATTTCAATCTATATCACAATGGGGAGAAGCCCTTTTTTCACTTCCTTTCCTATGCAGGGCCTGATCTGTGCTGCACACCCAGAGGCAGTGCACAGCCCTTGGCTGTAGATTCAGCTCTAGGGGAACTCCAAAGTCATGGGGGGTTTTGTTAAAAAAAGCAGAGCCAAGGCAGATATAATTTTATTTATTCTGTAGCTGTCTACACAGATGCATATGGCAATGGGAATTTCCCGTTATCTTTGGATTTGGCTGCTATTCCACATACTGGTCTCTTTGCTAAGTAGTTATTGGTACTCTGATGGACAAAAGAAACTTCAAGCAATAAAACTCCAAAGGAATTAAAAACCTCAATCATCTTGATTCAGCCATGCACATCTTAATTGCCCTGGATATAATATTTAAAACATTTATAAAAGCAAATCGTTAATGCTTCTGTTTAGTTACTGTGCAGGTGCCTACACCTGGCTCCTGATTGTGCCTAATTAAACAGTTCTAAACATTAATGCATCAGCGAATTTCAGCAGTTGCCCTTAAATGAAGTTGCATCGAGTATTTAATCTGGGAGTATTTTTGGGGGGTGATTGTATGTGCTTGGGGCCATCTGGTGGAGCAGAGCTACAATGCACCGAAGGTGCTGCTGCCCATCCCGGGGCAGGCTCACCTGGCCGTTCCCGGCTGCTGGAGCCCTGGGCTCTGAGGATTTTACACTTTCTGTGCTGACAGGCACTGACCCCCATGCAAACCCTGCATTTGACCTGAGGCCATGGAAAAGGCTTCCAAAATAGAACTGCATTATGGGTGTGCAGTTTGAATAAAAGGGTGTGATATCACAGGGTGGAAAACTTAAGAGTTTAAGGGTTGAGAATTTAGTAATATATATAAAGCAAGATGGAGGTTTTAGGGCATAGGGTAGTCTTTTTTTGTCACCTTCTTCTTCATGGTTTGGGTGGTATTTTGTAATTGGGTAGAAAATTTCTTACTGTGGACCACGGGTGGTTGGTTATTGTGTAAAAAGTAAAAGTAATTTAGGTGTCATTTCTTAATTGGATAGTTTATCTTTAAAAGGCCTTGTAGAGAGAGAGATATGGCTCCATTTTTACTTTGTTAGCTGGAAGTGCTGTAGAACTCACAGTTTGTGAGACTGTAACATAGATAAGAATTAACAAACATCTGAGTCTGAGCACAAAACACTGTCTCGAGCATTTAATCCCAACCCTGGCAAAAAAGAAGATAAAACACAAAACCCAGTAATCCCAGACATCCCAGACATCCCATCCCTACAGAACAGCCAGCCCTGTGGGCTCTTCTCTATATCCATTGAATTTCTCTACTGAATCCTGACTTGCTTCAAAATGTGTCCTTTATAACCCTTCTAGACCAAGAATTGATGTATTTTCAGCCAGCACACCACTGCCCCTAATAATCAGCATCTTGGGGAAATTTGATTAGTCTAAACAATTAAATTCATGTATCACAAAACTGAGATAAATTATTTATGGGCCAATTGACATTTGCAGCACTGGTGCTGTTAGTACTCAATATACTCTGTATGTTGTTATGGGGTTACAGTTGTAAAAGTATTCATGCTCCCATAATAAACTTGTGATAAATTCAAGCCTCTAACCTTTACAATACTTAGTGCTTTTGTGCAGTGTTTAACAGGAGACTGGGACTTAAAGCAGACATCTGCTATCTTTAATCCTGAGTAACACTTCATGCCAAGAATGGCCTTATTGACTTCAATGAAATTGTTGTGTAATTACTTTTTTCTCTTTTTCTCTTTTTTTTCCCTTAGGTCTCCTAAATGTAGTAGAAACTTGCCAAGCATTGCTGCAGTCATTTCAAATTGCTCTTGACTTGAAAGGGAGCACAATGATGCAGGATAATTAGATAGAAGAGGGAAATGGAAGAACAAGCTCTACATGAGTAGAGGAAAACAAAGTTAAATGGCCAATTTTCTTGGGCAGGAGTGAGGTGCAAAACAAACACTCCAAAGTTTGAACATGGCCTTATGGTTTAGTGCTGGTAGCAATAAAGGACTGTTTGTTCATGTTTTACTTGGATTCTTGGAAACCACTAGCCATTTCTCCTGGATTCTGTGTAGTAAAGAAGCCAGAATTTTGAAGCTGCTCACAGCAGGAATTTGTTCTAACTCAAATTTTACTGGAAATAGCCCCAGGAAGGGTAAAGTAGGGTGAGACTGTATTAATTCAGTTTCAGGCTGCATTCCCCCTTCAAGCATGCCATTTGTTGCTCTGCCCCAGGAATCTCAAACTGTGACTGAATCCCCAACCCTGGAAAAACAAACATTGAATTCTGGGGGCTGTGCTCACTCAGTGCTACCTGAGGGCTTCAGGAACAATGTGCCAGGGGTTTCCCAGCTGGAATCACATCTTGCTGCTGTTCTGGGGGCTTCCTCAGCCACTGATCATGTCAGGGATGTCTAGGAGGAGAAAAACAGGATTTTCTGCTCAATGAGAATGAGACCAGTTTTTAAGTTGTAGCTCTGAGTAGCTCTTTTGACTGCAAAAGCGATTTCCTAACCCAGGAAACAACACCAGGGATCTAATTCCCCTTTAAATTCTGTGATGCTGTTAGATTGGGTGCAGTGTGGGAAAAGGAGCATTTTACTTTTTCCTCACATCAATTGCAGGCTGAAGTGCCTGGTCAATAACTGCAGAAGTGGAAGCTCCCTGAATTCCTTGGCTAATTGGATTACACTGATGATGTTTTGTCAGACCCATAGCACAGGTCAGGGGAGAGCTGAAACATCCTGAGTTAAAATCAGCGTCTATGGATGCCACTGAAGGCAAATTAAAATTAAACATGAACCCTTCATGCTGTTTGAGGCGGTAAAACTTTGTTTCCCAACTTGAACCCTGGAATTTATTCTTCTCTGCACTTATTAAGTCATAATTTATGTGCTTATTTAAATACCAAACTCATTTCTGTCTGGCCTATCTAGCTTGATGTAGGCTACTGTCAAATGAAGATACTTGGTTTAATTTGTATCATTTTCAATATATAAGAGGATATATTTTACCAGTGCTCAAGAAGATGAAGGACAGAGAAAGCATTGAGGAGTATTAACTTCTGGATGCCAGGAAAATGCATTCACAATTTTGTTATTTGCTGAAAGATAGGCTCGGTGCTTATTTTTGTGACAGCCTCATTTTCTTTGCCTTCTATATTATCTATATTTTAAAAATCAGCAGCTCTGTAAGTTGAGTAGGCTAAGGAGCTGATTGAGTCTGTGTTTATGTGTGTGTGTGCCACTGCTAATTTTGCACATTTTGCTGCAGCTCCTCAAAGTAAGGACTACTAATTAATTAAAGGGTGATTGAATCCCATCTTACACCACCAGGCAGCCAGTGTTCCAAGCCAGTTTTGTCATTCATGTTGCCTAGCAGGGGAAGTGTACAGCATTCCTGTAATAATCCTACAATTTTGGGCACCAGCAGCTCCCTGAGCTGGCAAATCCAAATGCATTTTTCTAGGTGAGCCAGAGATTGCCCACCATACCTAAGTGGAAAATGATAACAGCTGTTGATAATTATGAAATCCAATCACAGGCAGCTGATTTAGATTATCTCCCCTGAGCCTGGTGCCATCAGCGTGGATGCTGGTCACTGGTTATGTCACCAATATTTAGGTTTCATTTTACAATACAAATTTGTCTCCTCTCAGAAGTAGAAATGAGGAATTTTTGTGAGTGGGCAGCTTCCCCTCAGAAAGCCAAAGGCAAATATTAAATATTTATTTGACTTTTTAAACATATTATGCAATTTTATGCATTGATTTATAAACAGAGATGTTCAAATAATTGAACAAAATCAGTTCATGCATATTTTACTTTTTAAAACGGCAGACAGATTGTAATCAACTGGTTTTAAATAATGAGGTTTTATGCTGTTTGGGGGCAGAAAGGAAGCTGTTTAACATCACCAGCACTGCTGTGTGTAAATATTGAACTGCAGAACTACTTTAGGCAAAATGAAGCCTTTCTGCTGGGCAAGTACCCACCAGAGCATCCTGTTGTGGATTCAGCCACAAATGACCTGGTTTGGAAAAGGATATTGACTCAACCTAAATGAAATTGTGCAATTCCTATAGAATTCCTTGCTGACCAAAATTAGTTCTGTGCATTTATCATGAGCAATGTGGAGCCACAAGGGCAGTAATGATTGGCTTGTTGGGGTTTGGGGAAGAACCCAGTATTTCCCTGAATGCTTCATTTCTGCAGACAGGAAAGAATGGGGCAGCTCTGTGGGCAATTCAGCCCTCAAATAAAACCAAATTTCTGTTGGAGTTTCCAAGGGTTTTAGTGGAAGGCTTGACGTGTTCCGTGCTCTAATTTGTTCTAGAGGGAATATTTAACTCAACCTCAGTGGCAGTGGGCTACAAGAAAGCAGCAGGTTCTTTCCAGAGTTGAGTTAGAGGCTCTTTAACTGTGTTGCCACTGAAATTGCAGAGATATACATGAGCTAAAATGCTTTAAAATCTTCAGAAAGGCATTTAAGTAAGTGCACTGAAAAATAAGGAATACAGCTCTTTTTTTTTTTTTTTTTCCATTAGGTTGACTTCCCTGATTATTTTGAAGTATATTTTTTTCCATTTCCTACTGAAATTTTTATTTAAAAGAACAGTACAAATAAAAGAGAATTGCTACTTTTAGATAAAGAGAAAACCCAATATCTTCAAGAGTCTATTTATACATTTTTTTTCTTGAATAATTCATTCTTCTTTGGTCCCCAGGGTAGTTAATGATAATTTTCAAATGCGATGAGTAATCAGTTTTGCTAGATTTGTGTTGGATATGGCAAAAAAATGAAAAAACCCCAACACATCAGACTACTTTCTAAGTTCTAAAATTTTTAAATAATTTCCTCTTTTAGAATTCTAAGTCTTCTCATTTTGTCTTCCAGTTTTGTAATTTTTGATGCTTAGGATTCATATTCTCTTGTCGTGTTTTCTTGCTAGTAAAACAATACTGAGTATTTTCTAAATAGTTCTAAATGAAAAATGCATTATTTGTATATACCAAAATGGGAGGTTAGCTTTAGTAAAATAATGAAAATAATGAAAAAATAACTATTTTTCTTTAGGTGGTTCCAAAAGTGTGGCTCCTCAACAATAATGAAACGTGGACTTGGTTTTTGGGAACTGGCATTCCATCCAAGTTCCCTACACTCAGGTAGAATAAATTGAATTAATACACCCTTGGAGCCAAATAAAAAGTTCATTTATGCTAGTTTTCATCCTCTGTCATTTTTTAAAATCTCTTTTTTTCATGTTTCTTCCTCTTCCACTTTTTTAATTCCTTCAAAGAGTAAATAACTTCCCCCAGCCCCATTTTCTTGCTGTGGGTAATCAAATCATATTTACTGAACTGCAGTTTAGGTCTTGGTGGAGAAAGGAGATAAATTGCCAACTGATGTTTCAATGCTGGTATTAACACAGTTAATGAGGGTGATCCTCATCATGCTCAAGCACTGGAATTGAGACAAGTTTAGATTTACAGAGGTACAAAAGTATTAAAGCGTTCTCCCATCAATATAATCCCAAAATAACCTCAATTTCTCATTACTTCTGAAGGGACTATGACTTGCCCTCAATTGTAATTTTCTGCATCTGTAAAGAGCAGTTGAAAGGCTCTGTCTCTAATTCCTGCTAGAGGCAAGGAAAAAAGGGGTTCTTTAGATTTAGAGTTGCAAACAAAGGTTTTAGCAGTGGAGTGGAGAAGGCCACTTTTGAATGAGGGAATAATCTTGTGATTTGTTTTAATGCTGCTTTCCGTCCACAGATCTGGGCTGACAATTCCCATCCATGCTTTCAGGATGAGGCCCTTTAGATCTTGGCCCAGAAAACTTGTTTGGGCTTATTATTTCCTTGCTTTTGAAGGAAGCAGCTGGATATATCAGGAATAAAACATTACATGGCATATTTGTTATGATGTGAGGGTATAGATTTTTTTTTTAATGGAAAACTGCAGTTTTTAGCTGCAGTCTGAGAAGCTGTTCATGGGCACACCACTGAATCATCAGTGGGCTCTGAAGTATTGAATTGTTTCCACCTATTAGTGCAGTTTTATGACACAACAATTGCAAATTTTAGCTAGTGACTTTTTGAGAACTAAGCTCTGAGTTTACAAGGCTTAAATTTAAATGCATATAGAGAAACAAAAGAAGCATGATCTCATCTGACTTTTAACTGTAAAAATACAGTGATGGAACTTTAAATGTAGTGATGGAAAAATCTGGCAAATATTGTAGAACAAATACATAATTTTATAGGTACAAAAAGTACATTTTTTTCATCTACAGGTGCTTATAGTTCAGGAACACTGAATATTTGCTCAGAATTTTCCTTTCAGTAAATAAGGACACAAAAGTTTCCTGCAATTGTATGATCTTCACAGAGCTGGCAGAAAGAGAAATTTGTAACTTTGGTTTACCAGGGATCATTTGAAGGGGAAGTTCTGCGCTCAAATCTTCAAAAATTTGGGAGTGTGCTACCTGTTGAGGTAATGGTGATCCAAACCATGGAATCATAGAATCATTTAGGCTGGAAAAGATCACAGAGCCCAAAAATTAACCCAGCACTGCCAGGCTCACCACTGACCCCTGTCTCAGACTCAGGATGGAAAGGAGTCCAAGCAAGAGTTCCTGCAAGGGAGAAATCCTTATTTCCTAATTGTGGCACAGAGCTACATCTTTTTTTGAATTTTCCATGCCTTTTAAGCCATCCAAAGAATCAGAGCAATATTAAACTCCTGTCAAGAGAATGGAAAAGTAAAGCTAAATCTTCAGGAGTTTTCCTTCTTGACAATAAACCTATTACAGAAATTTATTTTGTATCTAGAGATGGCAAATAAGGCTCAGGAAATGTATGAGCAGCCAGTCTGGTTGTTTAAAGTGTCTGATTCACTCTCTGAAGTGTAAAGTGCCTTGAATAAGGCAATGCCAACAGAAAAATACAAAGCCATCAAATTCGGGTATTTCTTCAAAAAATCGTAGTTCTGTATAGATGATAATGATACAGGCAGATAATAATGAGAGTGAGAGAGTGAAAAAGGCTTAAGGTCAGCTCCTGAGCTGTAACTGGATGTTGCCATTATGCTTTATAACTTTAATTGTGTCATCCAGCTCTTTTATAAAGCCCCTTCTGCAGCAGTCTGATACTTTTGATGCTCAGGAGATGAGACACAGACTAAACCAGTCCTGTGCACAGTGGGCTCCTGTGTTACACCAACACCTTGCAGTATTTACAGCAACATTTTAAAATTTAGAATGCTTTCTTTACTCAAAATAGGAGGTTTTTTCAAAACAGCTACAAGATGAAAGGGACAAAAAAATAAAAAGCTCTTTTTCCTTTGAAGAAAATATCGATTTCAAAGGCACACAAAACCATCACAGTCTAAACTGAGATGAAAATAACAGTTTCTAAACAAAGCAGCACAGCCTAACAACAGGACTTCTTAGGAATCATTAAAAGAATTGCATAAATATTGAAGAACTTGAATATTACAGAATATAATCTTATACACTCCTTTGCATATGTATTTATTATGAAAGTATTAGCTCAAATTGTTGAATGACTCAAACCTTGTCATGCCATATGAGAAAGCTACCAATTATTTCATTTACTGTTATTTCCTGCAGCATATCTGTAGTAAAATAACTGCCAGAGCAAACATTGTAACATGTCCTCTCAAAAACTTTTATTTCATATTGCCACAAATACAACAAAGGCAGCAATGACATTCCTTGCTATTTCAAACCATAATTAAAATCCTTCAGAATTAAAATTCTGTAATAATTCCAGAAGATCTGGGTTCTCTCCCCAGCGACTTCTGTGCCTTCAAAGCAAATCAAGCACCTTTAGTGGGAGCCCAGAACCTCCCAAGGTGATTTTGAGTTCTGGGTGACCTTTCCCAGCCAGAAGTTTGACCTGTGAAACATGAACAAGAATATCCCCATATTTTGAAAGTATTTACTCCTGCTAAGCCATCCTAGAGCTTATGTCACAGTGGATGTAATTTTTAATAAATTTACATGTCTATTTAATAGATATGTAAAAATATAAAGCAGAAGTTGTCATTCATATGTGGTCAATGTATAATTTCAGTAAATTTAATTGCTTTGTTTTAAAATTCCTCTCTGTTTCAAAAAATATTGAAATAATTTGAAGTGTGTCTATGAAAACCGGAAAATGAAGGGTTTAGATTGAATTAATTACTTCACTGAAGGGATCCAGTTTCTGGAAAATCTACTTTTGTTTTGTGCATAAGCCAAACAGTAGAAACATTTTTTTTTTCACAGGAAAAAAAAAACAAAACCAACAACAACAACAACAACAAAAAACCAACAAGAAAAAGAAAAAAAGAAATAGTTTTCCATGAAAATATAGACTTTACCAAAACAGAGAACTATCAGCTTCTTCCCAAGTTGGCAGGTCTTGGCATACACACAGGGAATAGGGGCAGCTCCTCTGCTTGCACATCTAATAAAGGGAGATTACAGTGAAATATTCAGCTTTTCCTCCCTTTTTTCGACATCCCCCAGCCCTTGCTCTGTGTTTTGCCTTTGAGTGCCAAAAGCAAAGCAGATGGGAGACTGCCCCTGAAAAAGAAGCAGAATTTTGTGTCATGGCAAAGTGACAAAAACTCTGAAGGTTGTCATGGGATGAGAAGAATAATGTCCCACAGAGAGATGGAGTTGCACAAAACACATTTTATCCCTGCAAAATAAGGAAATTAAATGTAGGAATCACCTAAATAATAAAAGTGGGGTGGGAACATCATGGGATGCAGAAATTATTCTGTATTTCATAACATTTTCTTGAGGAGGAAAGAAGGAGATGGCTCAGAAACTTACAAATTATTCATTTCAGGATCAGACAAAATTGGAAAATTTTGAGGCTAAGGTGCTGTGCCTTCAGCTGTGATTACATAAGCAGAGCCTGTAAAAGAAAAAAAACAAGTTCTGTGTTAAATAAAGGGGATCCCAGCAGAGCAAAACCTCGGTGTAACATCTGTGTTTATCTTCCCTGGAGTGCTTCCCATGAGCAGTGCCTGGGGGAAGGTTTTGCAAACAGAGCAATATTCCAAACCTTTCTGGAGTGTGTTACACATGGATATATGTTTGTAGGGGTCTGAGTGTGAAATTGGGCTGAGCACTGTCTGTGTACCTGGGGGTCATTCCAGACTCTGTCTAGGCTGATTCCCTGGACTAAATGTCTGGGAAAGCACTCACTAGATGAGTTTTTTAATTTAAAAGGAAAAGATCAATAGATGAGCATCCAGTTTATGGATTAGGTGAGTCTTCCTGTTGGTTTCATCCAAATAAAAATTGGTTTCTGTGCTCTGAGACAGAGAAGATCATCAGGCACCACCACAAAGTGATGAAGGGGAGTGATCTGGAGATTCTCTCACCAAGGTGCTGCTAACACACCCCTGAGGGCACAGCTTCAGGCACTGAGCAGTGCAAGGTTCTGTACTGTTGCATGGTGCCCCCACACCCAGGGAAATGTTTCCAAATAAGGAAAAGGGGGTTCAGTTTCACCTCAGAACCCTTAGGGGAAAAGCAGCAGAAACTTCTGTTTCCTTCACGGTCATTGGCCCAGTGCCAGCACAGGGACACCTTTGGATCTTTGGGATGTTTCTCAAAACCTGTGGCTGTTTCTGTTGGGCCAAAAAACCCTCCTAAAACATTAAGTAGATAAGAAAGAGCCCAGAGGTGCTCAGGGTTTTTTGGGGTGTCTTAGCCAGGTGTGAGGGGCCTTCCCTGCATCTGCACATGGCTTTTGCTTTTGTATCGTTTGTTATTTTCTCTTAAATTAAAACCTTTTGCTTTTCAAAACACACACGATGAGCCATCTCACAAATTATTATTACTGATGATGATGATGATGATAATGATGATGATGAGAGGTTGCAGGTCAGCCCTCAGAGCATGCTGAATTCTCCTGGAGCTGATACCACGCTGGTCCCACGCAGATTTTCATCACGTACCCATCAGGATTTCAGCTTTCCAAATCCCAGGGCAATTCCTCCCTGCCCTGGGGTGCCCAGCAGATCTATGCCTGGGCACACCTCACACCCTTTTGCTGTGACATGGGGCTCTGCTGATTCCATCCACTCTTCCTTCCACAAAAAGCATCAAGGTACCAAAGAGGGGGATGATGGACAACCCAAAGAGCTTCTTCATTCATAATCTAATTCTCTAAATCCCTTTTCCTGTATTGATCTGTTGAGAGTATAAAAGAGAGTATAAATGCTAAAATAGATGTCTGGGACAGCTGGAGTGATGATTTGAAGACTGTGAAAAACAAATGTTTCTCCTCATTTATATTTGGGCTTCCTAAGCTTTGTTTTCACAGTGGTTCAATTCTGAAAGGAGAACCCTTTACAAGTGGAGAAGAGCCAAGAAGCAGATCAGGAAATGGGATATTTCACTGTTATTTACAGGTTAATACCTATTTTCCCTCTAACCTTATGCTAATATCTTGGTTACTGTCTGGCCTTGTATCTGCACCAAAACCTGAGCTGAGTAACAAAAGAGAAAGGAATTCTGAAGGATTGATAGAGATCTTATTGATCATCTAGTTATTAGAAAAAAGGGGATAAACAAAACAAAAGCAAACCCAACACCAAAAAAGGATAGTGTTGGGCCAGAGACCTGTTTGAGAATGGCATAAACAACAACCATCATTATCTCTTCTGCAAAAGAGAAAATCACACTCAAGTGCAGAGAGGGGTTAAAGTGACAGGTCAGAAGTGGCTCAGGAGACAAGAGGGAATCTTTCAGAGAGGTTTAGCTAAAGCCCTGGGACTTAGAGTCCAAATCCCTGAAATAAGATGAGAGCAAATGCTGCTCTAATGAGCTCTAATGCCAATTATAAATGGCATCCTCTGCTTGGTCATGAAACTACATGTGGCAGTTGCAAGCAACACGTGGGCTTTTTAAATCATCAGGATTTCTTCCACAGAAGAAAAAAAAAATACATCCCTATTATGTCTTTTTATGAGATCCACCTCTGGTGCCTTCTGCTTAATGATCAGTGCAGTATAAAACATCAGTCAGTGCAACAAAAAGGGGCACAAACAAGCCATGTTCCTTGGTTGATTGATTTCCTGCATGGCTGCAGGAGGGAATGTAGGAAATGCCTCTTCCCTGCCCTATTAGATTACAGTAAGCACATTTTCAATATTTATTCAGTGCCTCTTGGCTCAGGGCTGGCAGTGTTTTCAGAGAAAAGCCTTTTTCATGTATTCATAATTTATTTCCTTACTGAGACCCCTCAGATCTGTGTCAATGAATGGGGGTTTTAGAAGTTTTTTTAAGATACTTTTTAAAAAATTTAAATTTAATTTTTAAAAAGAGGCCTTTGGCTTTTCAAATAGGAATCATTTTTTTTTAATACACTGAAGAGCGCTTTCAGTTCACATTCATGGGACTCAGGGAAAGGAGAGGAGAAAAGTCACAGAGGCTTTTTCTCCTCACTGTTCCCAACCTTTAACACGTTGGAAAATGCACCAGTAAACAAAGTAACCTACCTAAAGTGCTGTAATAATTGCTAAAATGTTTTTTTGTTCTCTCCCTGCACTAACCCACACACATTTTATAGATCTTTGTGAGAAAGCTCCCATTTAACAGAAAATGGTGTCCAAATTATGCTCTCTTTTACAAGTTGGATTTCACAAGAAATTCTTTGGAGTCTCTCTCCCCTAGCAACTTCTGCTGCTTTATAAATTATATTTGGTCAAACTTACTCTGTTTCTGTGCTACAGAAGTTCAGAGTAAAACCAGTCTTAAACCTCTATTCAGTTGGGGTTTTTTTTCTTTGCATTTCCATACTGTAACAGAACAGAGACTGTACAGCAGTTAATAAGCTAATAAATACAACATGAACATTTGCCATGCACATTATTTATCATTATTTATGAATCCTATTACAAGCAGCTCTTAGGGAATAAAAATTAAATCAGTGGTTTTGTCTTATATGGTGTTGATATAAAAAGGAACAGTGCTGGTGCAGGAATTGTGTGTCTGTATTGGCAGGTCAGAGAAGAAATAAGGAAGAACTAATGTATGGTGCCAGGTATAAAAAGAGTCTTTCTGAAAAGAAGTTTTCATTTAAGCCCAGCTGACTTTCCTAGAAATTGGGATCTTAAACAAAACCTACCTCTGAATGTTTACCCAAAAATCTGAATTCAACATGGTATTATTTCACCTTAATTTTGCATTCATGTGCTGTGTAATTTAAGATGTTCATTTACACTCCCTTTGCACTCAGGGTAGAAGAGCAGCATGTTCAGAGAGGAGCCCCTCCTGTCTATTCTTGGCCTATTCAGATTTTATGATGGGATAAATCTCTTTATGAGGTGTCCATATGTGATGATACGGCTGATTATAATGCTATTTATATATTCAGGAATATAAAAATAAAGGCAGATGAACAGAAGTTAATTAAAATAATTTAAGATTTTAGTTCCCATGAGGATTAAAATGCTTTCTAATTTTGTCTTTTTTCTTTTATCATTATTTCACTTTTGCCTTGTTTTAAACTAGTCTGACAACATTCATTAGTCAGGCTTAAAAATAATCCCTTTGTGAAACACATTTAAAAATATGCATGGATTTTATTCAATCACCCACTTACATGTCTGTTTTGTGCCACCTAGGCTCATGAACTTGGCACTAAGAGTGACATTGCATTTGCAAGAGGTACTTTAAACTGATTTACAATATCCTGATAGAGGATGCAGTCAAGCCTGGAGAATTCTGCTTTGTCACAGATTTCAGCAGACCCCAGGTATTTTAAGCATACAGAGCTTAGTTCACAAATCAGTGGGACTGATTCAATGTTGCTGCAAAAGGAGGCTGAATTCCAAAAGAGAGCTAAAATTCCTCTTGAAAGTTGCCATTTTTAACATCAGCCAATCTCTCCTGTGGCAGGGACGCCGTTTCAGTTTTAAATTTTAGGCAATCACTGCTCCTCATTACTTGCTCCTCAGTTCACAGCCCTGATTTCTCACCAGGACCCCCAGCTTGACCCAAATGAGGATAAAGCCTCTTCCTGTCAAAAATCAATGCATCATAAATGGGCAGCAGCACCAGGCAGACATTTATTTGTTACTCATTTGGAAGGTGACAAATTTTATAATCTTTATGATCTTTAATTTATTTAATGACTTCAAATAAGAAGGGGAAAAATTAAATATATGAGACAGCCCATCTCCTTGTCCCCTTCTCCAAAAGTTTCAACTCCCCCTCTGTAATATCCTGTGAAGTGATTCTTACCTTCTGAGTGGCAGTCATGCTGTTTTCAGAGGTTCCATTCTCCTCTGCCAAAGGCTAAAAATATGTCTGGTCACCAGTGCATCCAAGGTAATCCTATTCATATGTTGATGGTCCTTGAAAAGCCCTTCATTCCAACCTGGCAGTGCCTGAGTGTTACCTAATTTTGCTTTTCCAGAATAGAATTTTTTCCCTTGGTCCTGACAGCCTGAAAGTGAAAGGGTAAAATGAGCCAATGTTCAAAAAGATGAATGGGTAGGATGAATATCCATCTTTCATGAGGGTAATGCTAAAATTCACCCTCCTATCCCACAGCTACCCATAAATTATGCCACTGGTGTAAAAATAATTACTTTTTTTAACACAGAGGCTTGGATTCTTTTGTATTTTGTAGATTTGTATTTTCACTTGGATATTTTGTATTTTCACCTTTTCCCACAAGTAGGGGTTATAGACTCTGCCCTGGAGTGGAATCCAGGAGAGTGCAGTGAGGGGTAGAGAGGCAAGAGAAAGGAAATTTATTGGACTCTTGGAATATAAATTCCTGAAGCTTAGTTCTCAGTATCTGACTTTTAACTAAAAGAGGAAATTTTCTGGTGAGATGTGAGAGGGTCCTGAGCACATCCCCTCTGCAGGGGAGGCTCAGGGCCAGCTCCAGGACTGTCCCTTCCCTCTGGGAGAGCTCCCAGACCCTGCTGCAACCAGTCCCTGCCCTTGGGAGCTCCTTGGTGCTCAGGCCTGGCTTGATCTACAGCACCTGCTACTCCACTGCCACCCTTACAAGCTCTTCATGCAGAAAAACAACAGCTTCTCTTACAAAAGACAAGAATATATTGTGTAGAAATGCAATTAAGGATATAGCTCTGAAGAAAAATAGATGTAGTACACCCATAACTAACTGCAGTCTCTTAGCTCTGATGAATCAGTACAGAAACTGCAGCTAAAAAACTCTATAATATTGCCAGAATTACATATTGAACTGTCTAAAGGCTCCAAATGGGTTTTTGCCCTGCTCCTCACATATTGGCTTCCCCAGTAGCAGCTCAGATCTGCAGTGTTGCAAAAACTGATAATTTTCCACAGGTGAGCTTCTGTTCTGTTCATCCCTCCCTTGCCAGGCAGTGAGATTCTCTCAGAAAACACCGGGATCCCACAAATATGAATGCAGGTCATGAATTATTGAAAACAAGTATTAATATCTACAGAATTAATAATATATGTTGAGGCAAAGTCTCATTATTTTTCCAGCCTCTTTTCTGTAACTTGACTCATTGCTCTTTGCATGCAAAACTCGTTGAAGCTACACTATTATCAACTAAATATTATTTCCACAAATCCAAATGCTAACTGGTTTCTTTTTTCAGATATTTCAGATTAGGTCTTTGAGTTTAAATATTTGGCACGGATCCCAGGAGAGGAATTTTGCTAAGGCACTAAATGATGCAGGTTTGGGTCAGCAGATAAAGAAATACATATTTAGAACCATACGTGCTGGTCCAGCAGAGCAGGAAAGAAGTTGCAATATATGAAAATACACCTGGATCAGACTTTTCCCTTCAAATGTCACCATGACCTCTGTTTTCAAGAATGTGCACAGCCTAGGTGTTGGATTTTCCCTTTTTCTGAACCTGAGATGGATCAACTGAGAGGTGTTTTTAAATGGACTTTTATTCCATTTTCAGTCTCATGTGAGGGGTGAGACAGTACAGATGTTATAATTTATGCCATCACAATCAGAAGCTAAACTGTTTCCTAATTACAATCCATTATAAGTGTATTTTGTCTGTCAGCTTTTGCCACACAATGCTGCTAATGCCTTAAAGCCAATCATCTAAAATCACCCCTTGTGGGTCCTACTGCAATACATCTTTCATTTCTCTATTTCTCCAAAATATTTGGTCTTATTTGCAAGGCCATCTTTTGAAACTCGTTTCTGGTTCCATTTCTCTCTCAGCAATGTCTGTCCTATTCCATGGCATTTGTAAGTCAGCATTTTTTATCTCAAAGTTTGCATACAAATGCACAAGACTATGTGAGCCTTCTGCCAGGCTTTGAGAATTCTCTACAAATCCATTTCCCACACTTAGAAATTCTCCTAAATTGCTCTCTCATACTCAGGTCCAAAGAAGTCCCTGTGATTTGACCACCACAGATCTGAGAGCCACAAATCCACATTTTTAAAGCAGCCAGCATGAAAGGGTCAAAAACCATCTCAGGACCACCAAGGAGCCAATCCAAGCCTGCTCTGTTAGCAGAAGGAGCCATCCCATCCTTGTCCTGATCCTGCTTCCACCCTTAAGTTATTGCTGCTGGCTTGGGGACCCCTCAGTTGTTTCACTGTTCCAATGAAATCAAACCATTTCATTTCTGGAGGGTGCATTTCTGATTTGATGGTTCATGCAGAACTACATCAATTCCAAAGCTTGCTCAAAAAAGCAGGAGACAACCCTCAGCTGGAGGAGGTCAAACAAAAAAAAAAAACCAAAAAAACCTTGAGACAGAGAACCCAGTTATGAAACTGCACCCTGATAGTCTGAAAAATGCCTTTATTCTGCATAGCAAAGCTTTGAAATATTGTCCACAGTAATCTCATATCCACAGAAAATGTCAACTAAATAATTTCTAAAGAATGAGATTTTAACACAGAGATTAAATCATGACATCTTTCACTGAAGGAGTGCTAAGATATTCTGACCTGGATCACCTCACATCAGAGCCAGGCATAAAACTTACAGCTGCATATTCAAATTCAGGAAGTATTTAAATTTTTATGTAGCTTGATTGCTGTTAAAAAATGTTATGGAAATTGGTAATATTTGATGAACATATAAGCTGATTTTGTTTATGCAACAGCTGTGTAAACTCCCTGTAGAATAATCAAAATAAACAAATGCAAAGACCAATATCATTTCCTGAAGTACAGTGAAAAAAATACAGGTAATAATTCAAAGAAAATCTTTACTTCCCAGCCTTAACTATGTGTGGACAGAGAAAAATACAACAGTTGATGCAACATGCTCAAGATTTCTCTTGTCTGAAAACAGCTTTGTAATATCACTTTTGTGCTATCAAACAAAATGCTTAAAGAAAGCTTTCTTTGTTATTGTAACCTCAAAATGCTTTGGTCCCTGTGTGTCACAACAAGCCAGCTTTGGGTTTATCTGCTGGGTTTTTTTCAGTAGCAAAATTATGAATTGATGAAATTATTGAATTGTGTTCTGGGGTGTAATGGTGAATCTCAAAAATGAAATTAATAAGTTCATCACCATGAAGTTCTAGGCTGCTCCACCTTTCTGGTGAGCAGATGAAAGTACATAAATTTTGTAGCCAGCCTAGCCCTCAGTAACACCATCATTTTGTCAGTGAGATACAAACAGGGCTTTAGAATAATACTAAAAGACAATCCCAGACTCAAAGTTCACTGGTCAAATTCCAGGAAAATATTCTATATTCTACCTTCTACATATGGAGCTCACAACACTTAAGAGTAGAACCAGATAAAATTTAAGGTAAATAAAGTAACTGGAATTTTTTTTTTTGTCATTAACAAACTGCAGTTTAATAAAGATGTATTCAAGGCCTTATTATTGTATGTACAAATTAATATGGGATGCAGATTTAGTCTGTTGTAATCAAAGTGCACAAAGCAATAAATGAGACCCAAAATCAGAAAGGACAAAATTTATTAATGAGATCAAACTGAAAGCATAATCCAACAAATCTGGCTATAGCTTTTCTGTAGGCCAGAAAACAATGTGTGTGGTAACACAGAAAATATCTTTTAAAGGCAATTTGAATAAAATTCTTTTGATTTCTTCAGCTGGGAATTCATTGCACTGCTCTAATACAGAGACAAAGAACTCCAGCATTATGTTTGGAGTTAACCAGGTCCTTGAAATGCATGACCTCTGGTAATTTTACCAGTATTTGCCTCTTCCTGCTTTGAAAAACCCCTCTCTACCTTCTGATATAATTTTTCTTTGGTTCAAATTAATGATCCAGCTCTACAAAGATTTTCCTGTAACATACACTTGTACAGTGGCTACAGATCTCCCTGAGTCAAGATAAATGTTTTATAGAATCTGTTTCCAAGCTGCAAATTCTTTTGAGAGTTGGCAGAGTCAGGGACATCATAGCAGCTAAGGAAGGAAATTCTCCAGTCACTGAAATCAGATTTACATGTCTGGATTCTGCAGTATAAAAACAAGTCAAGAGGTGCTACAATCTCTGTGATGTACAGTAAATTACCTTTCCATACAAAGATAATCTCAATAAAGATGGCTCATTTGAATTACTTGCTGCTTGGACTGAGTGGCTGTAATTCAAGATCAAGTGTGCTGGACTCCAGAGGACAGTGATAAATTATATTCCTGTGAAGAGGAAGACAAATCTCTGCCCCTTCCCATCATATTCAGTTTCAGGTCTACATATAAGGAGGGTAATAAATAAACAAAGCAGCCAGGCAAGAAGGGGTCAGTACACTGATAAGCACATCAGCTTTTCAGCATGGTGCCAGCAAGATAAATGCAAATTCTTGGGGTTTATTTCATGGGCATTAGGGGGAGAGTTTCCCTCCAAGACAATATTTTGACAAGGCTCAGAATCTCCTGAGGAGGATTTGTGACTTTCTGTCCTCTGGTGATCCATGACTTCATGTCTGCAGGATCCCCAGCCTGGCCAGGAGTTTTGTGCCACACCTGAAAGCTGAGCTGGTTCTGTTTATCAGCTCAGTGACTTCCTCAGACTTCCCTGGCAATCCCTTCAGCTCTGCAGTTCATCTCTGCAAGTCCCTTTGCCCCTCGGGCTCCCATCTGGTTCAGTGTTGATTGATTCGCTTGGAGGGTTTTGCTCAGCTCCTCACAGAACAGAGCAGATATTCCAAAACCTCTCTTGATTTCCTGCTGACAAACACCTGCCTTCTTCCAGCCTCAATTTTCATTAACCTGGCAGTTCATCTTGCCAGTATTTCTACTTTTTCACTTCAAAGGCTCTCCATGTAGTCCCTGCTTTTCTTCACAAACTATCTAACCGTAGTTTGATTTTAGGTTTGAGGGGATTTTGTTTGAGAGTTTTGATTTGATGGTTCTAATTTTTTTGTGTGCAGTTTGTCTTATCCATTTTAAAAGTATAAGAAGGACCTTGGAGAAGGATTCCCACCCACAATGTGAATTTTAAAATCTGATTATGCTGCTGACTGTCCCATTTTCATCTCATTGTCTTCCACTTGATCCTTATGCTCTGCAACTCAGTAGAATCCTATATTTAAATGTGTCTTAATGCCCTTTGACACCTTGGGTAAATTTTACTAGATTTTTTTTTTTTTTTTACTTCTCTCTTTTTGACTGGCTTGTCAGTGCCACTACAGAGGCTGTCAGGACCCACACAAAGCACGTGCATTTTGTGAATTAATATTTATAGACAAGCAGTGGGATGTGATTTTCCTGAAAAAGGTTTCATGCTAAACACAAAGTGCTTTTGTGTTAAATTGTTCATCAACAAAGAGCTAATGCATCAAGGAATGACCTTTACTTGTTTATCTATGCCATCAGTCTTAATTTAGAAACCCAGCAATGCCCTTAAACAGGATAATTATGAAGTTAAGCTCACACATAAATCTTCAGTGTAAAAATTACACATGCAGGCTGAGGGATATTTTAGCTTTCAGTTTTTGTTTTAAAGCATTTTGTTAGCCTAGCAAGAAGAAACTGAAGAACAGCTTGTAAATTCAGGGGGCGTTATCCTGAATCCTTCCCGGAATCCAAATCTAGGCAGAGAAATTTGGGACAGAAATACCTCACATTATTTCCTTAATTTTGCAAAAATCTGGGTGCAGGTTTGATGAAGTCCCATTGTCTTTTCTTGTGTTGTGGACAGCCTGGGTCTGAAGAGTCACAGCAGGGTCTGAAGGGTCAAGGGTGGGAGTGACCTCTGCTCCCATCTCCCAGAGCCTTTCTGGGATTCCTGTATGCATCCTTACTGAGAAAACTCTGATTTTGCTTTCCTACAGAAATACACTTGCCTGAGAAAGGGAATCTGGAAGCAAATGAAGCTTCTTAAATAGCACATAAATATTGTAACATTTGGTGTTTCCTACCCTGTGAGGACGAGATTGTCTCTTGTGAGGCAGCTCCTTAAATACACATTACACCTCAAAATGCACCTCAGCAAGGGCATTGAGGACAGGTCAGGGCACAGGCTGTGTGTCCAGGGAATCACTGCAAGTGCAAACACTGTCACAAACACAAACACAGTGAGGGGTTTGCACTCCCTCAACCTTCCTCAACTGCCCAGTATTTATTCAGGTCAGTGATTCCCATTTCTGTGTCTGTGCCTTTTCTTCTTTCCCAATGGGATCTCTTCACCCTTTTGTGTTCAGATTCAGAAATCATTCCAGAGGTGGTGTTCCAACTACAGGCACAGCTTTTGCACACAAGGATATTGCTGCAGCTCCTTTTTTCAGCTCCTTTTCTCCTCAGTGAGCTTGAAGGAGTTTGTTCTTAACTTATAAACTCTGAGTTGAGTACAGAGCACTGGGCAAGTGTTAGTTTCAGAGTGACTCTGAGCTGATGCCTTTATAATTGATTTTCACAGTAAAAACTTTCTCTTTTCATCCCAGAAAAAGTGATGTCCCCCTTTCCCCAGCTGAACCAGAAACACCATCAAACTTTCACTGATTGCTGTGTTCCTGTGATCAGGAATGGCTGCATCCCAAAAGTGAACACAAACACATCTGCCATTAACTCAGCAATGCACATTCCATCAGGTTCTACAGAGGGTTTGTGCTCCAGCTGCAAATGCAGCTGATTGTGCAGTCCTGCACACATCTGCCAGCTCCCCCTTTCAGACAGCAGATACAATCAGCAAAACTAAATTGCTCCGGAATTATCTCCACAGGAAGAGCTGGCTCAAAAATGGATCAATTTTATTGTTTCAGAAAGTTCATAAGTGTACAATTTTTCCCCAGCAGAGCCATCTCTCAGAGAGATATTAACTGTAATGGAACAGGCTCAATCATTCATTTCTTTATAAGATGGGCAGGCTCATCACCATGTGGGATGGGTAAAACAGGTGAGCTGTGGAATCTGTGAAGGGTCATCTATCACAATGTGCTGGGTAACCTTCACAAGCATGCCTAAATGCCTTTGATTAAGGGATTTTCTCCCTTGTAACTTGTGATAAATGCTGGAATATTGATTTTCATAAGCTTGTTAGTGAAGACAGAGAACATATTCCAAAATAGGAATCGAGCAGTAGCTAGAGAGAGAAAACTTCAAGTTTTCAGAAAAAAAAAAATAAAAATGGCCCACAAGGGAGAAGAAAAGAGAGTTAGTTGTAGCAATGTCATTGCTACAATGTCATAAGAAGGTTGTAAATGCCCGGAGGAAAGAGGCACTTTACTTTAAGATTACTAAGTTAAAGCAAAGGCTGTAAGAAAATGTCTTTAGTATTGAAGTCTGTGGATTTCCTACAGCCCATAATATAAATAGGGACCCAGTCTGCTAAAGAAAGATATCTGCTACAAGCTTGACATTTCTTCCCTCTGATTTTGTGCAGCGTCTGCAGCATCCCTTAATACAACAAGAAGTTGTTTGCTGAAGATTCACACTCTTTTAAAGAGGCCCCTCCAGGCGTGTTTGGGAAAGCTCCACAGTCCCATTGCTGGTTTCTCCTTTTACTCCAGAAACAGAGGGATCCTGAGTGCTGACAGTCATCATACTCAGAGAACAAACTGATTTAGTTAAACAAAACAGAGCACAGAGATACACTGAGATTGCAGAAAAACAAGGTATTGGGACCTGGAATGATACTTTTAAAATATCCAATATATTCTATTTCTTTGCTCAAACATCTGCATTTTTTTTTAATAGAAAACAGAGAATAAGCATTGATAGAAACACCAATATTTTCCATGAATCTAAATTTCAAAAGCAGACGGAAGAATTCTGTCACTGTTTTCCGTGCTCGTGTTTATAACTTTAGAGGTCTCGGTTACCCAGAAGGAATAACATGAAAGGTAAGTGATCAATCCCCATCAGACTGAGGCAGGTGAGGGTTGGTGGAGCTCAGCATTGGGAGTCACTGCTGCTCTCCCAGCTCTGAAATCCTTTCACTGCTATTCCACCAGCTACACTGGGATTCACTTCTCTTCTCTGTCTCCCAGAAAACCAAGGTGAGCTCTCACATGACACTGATCTCCAAATCAGACCCCAAACCTGTTCTGTTAAAGCCTCATGCAGAGCCTGATGACACCAACGGAAAGATTTCTCTTGATTTTGATAAGTTTTGTGTTTCACCCCCTGTGTATCCATAGAGACATCTTGTCTTCCTCTTCTGGCAGGTGCTGGCTCAAGAAGCAGCTTCAACATTACTATTTTTTAAATATCAGAGAAACATATTCCCACACATGTTCCAAAATTTCAGGGTTATTCATTCCAAAAAAACTCTTGACTGGATCTTTCTAGGACCAATTCTAACTGTTGGATCTTACACAACCCATTAAATTTCTCATTTCTTGTCATTACAATGGCTTTCTTTTTTTATTCTCTGTTCATTATGCATATCTTGTTTACAAGATAACACTTTAATCTTTCCCCCATTTCTAACAGTTCAGTCATGCTTTTAAAGTACAAACTTGATTTAATTTCTTAGCATGGGCCACAGGGAAATTGAAGAGGTGCTGTTCATTATCCTGTAATTATGTTTCTAACTCTGCTTTCTGAAGTAGCTCTTGAAAGCCTCTGGTTCTGGGACTGTTTTAAATCTGATCAGTGTCTCATTATCTGACATGTTTTAAGCTGCTGAAACAGATAAACTAACCTGACCTGGGGATACTCACTCTGTGTCCAGTAATTTTAAGTAGGAGAAGGTGTGAGGCAATACATTCAACAGTCTGGATTTGGTTTCTTTGAATTTTGTGATATTATTGCAAGCACAGAACAATCCATACAGGCTCTTCCTCTTTTAATAGCCCTGCTTAACTCCATGGCATCCATCACAAGGGCAGTACACACCCAATTACATTGGTAATGTATGAATTTTCTAATAACATTTGAAAGAGCTAATGACTGCCTGGCTAATTTTGTTGTATATCAGGGGGACTGAGGTATTTTTCTTAGAACGACACAGATTTCCACTCTTCCCTTTGAACATAACCCCTTGGAAAAGGGTTTTATTCCCCACTGAGGAGCAAATTCAACTTAGAAGAGTGCACCAGGCACAAATTCCTGAAATCTGTAGAGCTGAGAAGCATTAGAAATAAAATCCCTCTGCTGTAAGAAAGGGTTCATTGCTGCCCAGAGGACTTCAAACTACAGAAAAGGGAAAAGAAAACTCTCAAGAGAAAGAAAATCTGACCTCCTGATCTTCCTTCTCCTGAACTGATGGAGAATCCTCCTGGTCAGTGCCATGAGGGTCCTGAGAAATATTTCAGCCTGGCATCCCTCAAGTCTCCCCTTGCCATGACACAGATCAGATCACTGTCAGCTCTTCTGTTTTCAAAAGAATTGTCTTTGCTCTCTGATCTGTACAATCTGTGCAATGCTAACAATGAGGAAGGAGGTAGGGGTTGGTCAGTCCTCACATTTGTCTTGGAGCACTCATCAAAATTGGCATTTATTTGTCTCCCTTTGTGATACTTTCCATAATGGCAAATCTCCAACCATCAGAAACTGGACTGAAAACATTATTACATTCTGCCTTGAGGTAAATTTGTCAGATTAATGCTACCTATAAAAGAAATACCAGCTCTTTAAATTACTGACTCCAGGCTTTGTACAAAATGCAGCTCCACAAGCAGACCTGAGTTTTGGTGTCTGTGGTACAGAATAAATGCACAATGCAGGGAGCAACTGCCAGGATTTGCAAAGGCTGTCTTTGCAACTGCTTCAGCAACAGATAAGTGCTACCATCTCACTTATGTTTTCTCCTCTACCTCATCTGACCCAAACTCTCTGACATCAAGAAATGGTGAGTTAAAGAGTAGAGTGAATTAGACATATCCAATTTTTTTTCTATTAGAACTATTCCACTGCATATATGATTCAATATTCCCTCTATCTTTGAGATGTATCTCAGACTCAAATCTCTGCTTTGCCCTGAGAGCACTCCAGTCTGTAGGCTGCAAACTTAATTGTGGACATCTTCATCTTGTTCCAAATCAGTGAGTACTTAATTAATTTTACAACCCCCTGCAGCTATTGCAAAGTTCTCTGCAATGATTGCCTATAACCCTCTGAGAGCACTTCCCTGAAGTACAAAGGAAGTGGTTTAGACCCTTTTCCACAGGAATTAGGGGAAGACCTTCTCTCATACCTCAAAGAACTGTTTTAAGAAATGTGCCTCATGAAGCAAAGGCCCCTTTACACACTTTAATGAGTAAACTATACACAAAAAAAAAATCCTTAGGTGTTCACAATCATGAATGCTGAAAAAATTAATGTTCATCACCGAAGAGAATTCAGAAAAAGCAAAGGATGAGAAAGGACACCGAGCAAAACACTAGGATGGAAGCAACAGAAATAAGGTGAATATCCTGTCCAGTCCCTCAAAGCTTCTTTCCTGTGGCTAGGACCCATCATTATTTTCCCCTGGGACTGTCCTTACTTTCCTGTTCTTGGCAAAATCCATACTCATGATTTTATCCTGATGTTAATTTATTTGAATTTAATGCCAAGAGCACCACAATGTGATATTTGATACCTTACTCAAGTACTTTTGGAAAGGTTTGGTTAAGAATCTACCAGTACTGGTAGCTGCAAATTTTTCACGTTCTGAGAGAACAGTGAAGAGACTGCATGAACAGCTTCAAGGTGAAACAGTTCACCATCCTTGCTAGATCTCCACCTGTTGCAGTCCTTTGCAGTTTAAAAGAATCTTGAAACTGAGAGAATTAAAAACTCATCCATCTGTCTATGAAAGGCTTACAGGAAATTATATTCTTCTAATTAAATAATTTTCATTCTGTATCAGAAGGCACCATGCTATGCTAACCACTCTAACCACTAAAAATGGAGTGTTTCTCCCCCCAAAAATGGGAGTTTTATTCCTTCTATGTGGAGTTAAGGGGTGTCAGGTCTGTTTGTGGCCAATGCCAGGACGAGGTGCTGTGGGTGCTCCTGCCACCCTGAGTAATGAAACACCTTCAGCAGCACCCCTGGCCTTGGGCAACACCAGGGAAGAATCTGCTGACATTGGAGAGCAGCAAAAATTCCCTTTAATGTTTCATATATTTGTCAAACAAGCAATTAGGCTGTTCAGAAAATGTGCTGTAATCTCAATAAATACTCAGTGGAAGGACTCAGGTAATGAGTGCTGAGCATTGCCGGGAAAGGGCTGACACAGTAAGATACAGTAACCTGTAGATTAAGTTCTGGAATTCTCTCAGTGTAAAAGGGCTGGCAGCTCTGGAATTTACTACCTCTCATGAGAAAATGGAACAGTAGCCTTTATACTCCCTCCACAGCCACAATTTTCCTGGGTTTCCTAGAAGATAATCTAAATATTTCAGAGGTTATTCACATTCCATAAACTCCAGGTAGTTCCTGTTGATTCGTTGGGAGGTTAGCCCCTTTGCCTGTGTTCTCAGTGATACATGGCTGCATATCTGATATGCTTGAATGCTACTTTAATTCAGAGCTACATACATTTTGAAGAGAGACATTTTCAAGGAGGTAACAAAGCTCGTTTGAAAAACAGGGCAGGAGCCTGTGGCCCCTGCAGTCAGGGATTCAGAATTGGATGAATGTAGATGCCTCTCTAAATAAAACTGAATTTATCAAAACAAAACTGTGGATAGAGCCCCTGAATAATTCTTGGTGTTTGGAGGAAAAGCCTGCCTGGATATGATTTAGCAGATGGGGAAGAAAAGGGCTCCCTTCTAAAACAGTTGATTAAAAGTCTTTTATAACATGATAGACAACTGAATTAATGAAATAATGCCTAAAGTGTGAGAGCTGTTAATGTTACTTTAAACAAAACCATCATATAAAATATTCATTAGCACACAGAAAATTAAAAGATAACACCTAATTAATCTGTTTAGCCTCTAAATTACTAATTAATCTCATTAATATAGTCAACATTTTATTTTAGATAAGAGAAATTAATGGCACTTGTGTCCCCTTCTATGTTTAGAGACAGCTGTGAAGTCGTGGGAAATAGATATTTTAAAATATCAGCATTTCCCTGTGTTTGGATATTTCTGAGATGTTTTCATGAAGAGGAAACTAAGAGCAGCAGTTGCTGGAATTACAAGGGGTGAGCAGAGCTGCAGGACAGCACAGCTGTAACAAGCTCACTATTCATATGGATTTATTACCTTATTATTGAGAGGTCTGGAGCCAAGGGTACAGCTCAGAGCTTATAAAAGCAAACTGGCTCTCATACCTCCTTCCTTCCTTATATTTAACAGAGATTCTTTACCTTTTTCTTGTCTAAACTTCAGCTGTGCTGTGATTCCAAATGATAAAATTCTTTTTGTATAGTGCAGTCAGAAAGGAGACCAGAGTTAGGGTTTAACAGTCCTCACCATTATCTAGGCTAGGCTTGTGCCTGCTGCTGTTTCATGCTGATTGTAAGGAAAAAAAATATCAGAGCTCCATTTAAAAATATTTTTTGGTAAGGAATTTAGAAGCTAGCCATAAAATGCAGAGGGTAGTGAAGCAGTTCATCATAAATCAGCTTAATGAGGTGCCAAAAATCTGTATGTACATTGTAAAGACAACTACCCAATGATTACTGCTCTCAAAAGCAGCTCTGTACTGATAGCATGGAAGAGAAACTGTTGAATCTAATCATGATTTGAAAACTAGATGCAGTATCAAACTTTAAATGTACTTTTACACATTAACATTTTCACAAACTTTATTCTAGTTTCCCAGACATTGCATCATAACATGGAAAGGACTGCCTTAGGCAGGAAACTTCAGAGTTTTCATGATTATTCAACATTTTTTAACTCCTCAAAGATGCTGATTTGGCAAAACAGAGAGGACATGAAAAATTTCACAACTCAAAATACTTTGTAATTATTCCTGCCTTATAATTATCCCTGAAACTGCTTGGTGATCATTACATCCCTTTAAAGAGCCCTTGCTTAAGTTCAGATATTTTTCATTCTGGGGAGAAGGAAAAGAAGACAATTCTCTTAGGTGGAATCCAAAATTAATGCCAAAATTTGCCCTCATTTACTGTGGTTTAAATGCACGCAGTCATTTCATTATCCCCAGAGGTGTAAGTAATGCCCTGCTTTGCTCTGGATGGAATTAATTCCCACACAGACTGGGAAGTGGTTTGAGTTCTTTGAATGTGCTACACCCAGTGAAAAAGCAAAAAGTAGGAATGTTGTTGTGTCCCTAAGAATCAGAGGCTCAGGAGATGATCAATTTCCACCAAAAAGATGTTATTCTGCTGCAAAAATAAATATACTTAAGGTGAGACATAACAACCCTTTCAATACAAACAACATTTCAAGCAAGTGATATTATCACTGAATTCAGTGGAGTTATTAACTGACTAAATTAATATATGAGTTAATGTGCTTTTTTTGGCTCAAAGCCTTAGAAATTTTGACATACCTCTCTCTGTAGGAAGAAAACCTGGATTAGCTAATGTACCCTTGTTCTATTAAAAATACAGCCATTAAGATGTTTAAATTAAATATGATTAGTCAGCTCTGATTTAAACCTCAGCATCTGTAGAGTTTTAATTAGAGTACAGCAAGAGAAACTCGTGTAACTTTTGTTAATGCTGCAGTGCTCAGTGGCCATAAGTGCCAAAAGCCATGAAATTATCCTCTTTCCATGTGCAAATGCTGCAGGAAACTACACCAGGAACAAATGAAACAAATGAAATTGTCCCGTTATTGATCTGTTATGTCAAAAAAATAAAATGGAACCTCTGTCATACCAGCAAATCTGTTCTCCTTTCCCCTCTGAGGGAATATTTTCTGCCTCTCTAAAATTGCACCCGTTCCAAAGGCTAAACTCAGACAGCTCTAACAAAGCCTAAGGAATCAAGGATGGAAAATATTCCTTAGAAAGCTCCATCTGTTATCAGTCCATGAGAGGACTTGTAATTCATGAAAAACACAAGAGGAAGAGGGCTGCTCACACTCAGCTGCTCCATGTTTCCAAACACTGACTGAAGGCATTTCACTTTAATCTGGGAAGCAATCACTGAAGTGTTCTGGGCTGCCCTTTAAAAGCAGTGATGCAGCAAGCTTCTGGCAGAGAAAAACAGAGACTTATTCTACTAACTAATCATTGCAACCTGGCAGCTGCAGAGAGTAAAACTCAAATACTTCAGACAAAGCAACTAAGATAGATTATTTCGAGTGAGAGACTTTGAAGGAAAAAGAAGATAGGTTTTCAGCAAATATCAATAGTATTTAAGGAAGCAATGGAACCTAATGAATGTGGAGTGCAGCTCTCTGATGCCAACCAAGAACTTCCCTAGAGAGGTATCATCAAAAGGAGAACAAATATTTTGAGGCAGTGCACTGAGATGGGCCATCAGGGTGGCAATAGATGAGTGAAATCCAGGAGCTGGAACTAACTGGTAAGGAAAGAATCCATGAAAAACTCTAGAAAAATGCTATGATGCAGGGAAGCAATTAGAACAAGGGAAACTTTTAAAATCTTTTATTCTTGTGCAGTGGTCCACTGGCTAAACTAACTTGCTTAAAAGAATGTTCTCTTTCAAGTCATCTTAATCAGCAGCTTCCCCAACTTCCTAAAAGCAGGAATGTCTCAATGCCCATAAATACAAATAACGTGAGTAGCCTAATACAATTGAGTTCATTAGTTTGACAGAGGGGGGAGAACACACAATATCCAATGTAAGTATTTGTGGCAATCAAATTGCAGCCATGGAGGGGTTATTGCAATAAGGCTTTTTAACAGGGATCTAAAACTGCAAGCAGAGCTAAAATCACTGTGCCTCATCCCTTCCCTCAGGTGTATCAGTTTTACACTGACATTTACAATTCCATTAGCTTCACTGGCACAGACTTAGGTGCTAGAATGGTTTCTTGGCATTTGAATATAAAACATGCCTCTCTGGAAACGCCTCTCTGTGCAACTCTTGAATATTTAACTGCATCTATAAACACCTGAAAATGTTAGAACCTTCCTGGCCATGAACCAGGAGTGATTGAAACTTGACAGTACAACCTGGTATCTCATGTGTCCTCTTGTCCTGCCCAGCCCTTCTGGTGCCTGAGTGGAGCCAACAAAACCACCATGGAACAGTGAGATATTTGGATTTTACTGCTCCCACACCAGTGTAATAATGCTGACATTCATGTCATTACCTCTGATTTCCTCTGGTAAAAGGACTGTGTGGAACAGACAGATGGGAACCTCCAAATTAGGCCACAATCCTTTCAAATTAAGGAAAATGTCTCACCATACCCATCTTAGACTGCACCCTTTAGCGGCACCTTATAAATATTTATGAAGTTCATTAAGGGACATGTAATATTTGAGCTTTAATTGTTTAAGGACATTAAAACTTAATTTTAATAGAGGTCATATAACTTCTGAATTCCTAGGGTACCAGCTCCAGACCTTTAAAACTTAATGGCAATGATGGGTTTTCCATCATGGGGTCAGAGGCGTTAGCAAATGTGATTTTCCAGGCCCATCTAAAATATCATTAATTCTGTCCTGTGCATATAAAATGATCTGAGTTATCAGAGTCATGGTTTAACACAGGGCAAATCCTAGACTTTTATCTTCTATTCCTCAAATAAACTCCTCAAGTTGACAAAAGCAATTAAACTGGAACAACATGAAGTCACATTGGGAAACTGTGTTGAAAATCACAAATGAGGTTAATATTCCATCATAGTAATGGTTTCATTAAACACCCCTAAGCACTGCTCTGTTTTATTGCACATGTTAGGGAACTTACTCTGCCAGGTTCCAAACCAAAAGCCATTTTGCCATTTGGGTCATTTTGCATTTACAGAACTCTACTACTTGCTGCAATTTCTGCTCTTGAGAGTCAGTGGATTCTCTCCAATTCCTCCTGGGAAAATTGGTTTGCTGTGGTTTATTTCTTCAGCTGGAGTAGGTGAAAGAAATTTTGATGCATTTGCTCTGTTTCATTTGTGCCACCAGTTAAGGGAACACATTCTCTGGCCACTTTGGAGAGCTTTTATTGCAGCTAGCTTAAAAAGTTTTAGAGGTGCTGTCTCTTCAAGCATGTAGTTCCCACAAGAGTAAAACAATATACAGCTCTTTCTACCTTTTGTTGTTGTTTTGCAGTGCAAAGAGGGACGAAATTTAGCAAGCTCTTATTTCAGTCAAGAGTTTCATAAGGAAACCCTGCCAAAGGGATTCCCTCATTTTTAAAAGAAGCCAGCACGGTCATCACGTGGTATTTTAGCTGTTTCCCACAGTTTTGCAGCATTCTGCAGTAGTGGCAGCACACCCCTACTTTGACAGCCACATTCCCTAAATCACTTTGTTCTGTTTTTGGAAAGCAGAACCTGGTCCTCTTTCTAAGGCAGATCCTTTCATGCTCTTAGTGGCATTTTTAACTGGAAAAATTCTTATTGAAATGAACAGTATCTTCTTAGAACCTTTTAAGACCTGTGGGTCTTTAAATAAACCCATGAAAACCTGAAAATTTAAATAAGGGAAAAGAGAGATTGCTGTAATTGAAATGCAGCTGTGATAGAAATAGAGTTGGCACTGAGATTTTGAATTCTGAAGGTTGACTATATATTAACACACTAATGTTAATTAGTCCATTACCAATTAAGTAATATACTGACATTAAAACAAAATCAGTAAACTAAACAGTGTCTGAATAAATGGAAGTGGTGGAGAAAAGTCATGATCACTTAGTATAATGAAAATTCTATCAGAGACCAGCTCTCTGCAGAAGGCTTCAGTGGAATGAAATGCACTGATCAGCAAAACATGGATTAGAAAGGATCCCTGAAGATCATCTGCTCCAATCTTCCAGTAAAAATGGGGTTGTTGCCAAGAACAAGTGGTGTCCACCCTGGCTTTGTCAATCCATATCTTAAACATCTCCATGGATGGGAGATTCCACAACATTCCTAGAAAATTCTGGTTTCATACAGCAACACCTCACTAGTGAGAAGGTTTTCCCAACATGCCCATTCTGAACATCCCAAATTGCAGTTCAGGGCTGTTCCCCTGTGCTGCTCAACCACCACAGCAGAGCTTGGCTCCTTTGCCTTTGGCACCCCCTGTCAAACAGCTGAAGGTTGTTCTCAGCTCACAAAATCCCCTCTCAGGTTCAGAGCCTGGTCCAGGTTCCTGACCAGCCTTTAGCCCTCCTCAGTTGCACCCTCCCTGTTTTCCAGCAGGGCTGTATCAATGCAAAGCACTTTTGGTTCATCTCCACAAGGTCCTCATTGTCCCAGTCCTCAAGACCCCTCAGAGTTGCCTCCCAGCCATTTGGAAATTATTCCTCCTGCTTCAGTATCACCCACAACTCTAGAGAGTGCTTTTCTCTGTGTGTTTTTTAGAAAAACACTTTGTTTTTCTAGCTGTGACTGCCTAAACACAGAGCAGTGCAGGTTCTGCCCTCTGCACATCATTTACCCTCGTCACTGATGCAGAGAACAGTCAGAACCCAAGTCACATCTGCCAGCGTGATCACAGCTGAGTCAAGGTTCCCTCTCTGTACCCAGCCTGTAGCATAATAAATGCTGAGCCCAGGCAGTGACAGCCCTGAGTGACAGCTTCAGAACATTTTGTTAAAATTCTTCTAGTACAAAAGGTAGATACTGCATAATTAAAAGTGAAGTTAAATTTTCAGGGAATACTTTCCTTTTCTTCCTATAATTAATTCAAATTGTAATCAAACTTTAAAAAATATAAGATCTCTGTTTCAGTGTTTTCTAGGTGAATCAATTTAATTTTCACTTTAAAGCCTATATTATAATTTAGAAACTGACAAAACGAAGAGTCAAAATGTAGATGTGTCTGTTTAGCTTAAAACCTATTTCTTGCTTTTTAAAAGGAAAATTACTGTCCCCAAACTGGTGATTCCACTAGTGGTACAAATGCAGCCCTGACCCAGAGTTGCCAGGGTACACTCCAGGATTCCAGGGGATGTCTAAGACACCACAAAGTCTTTTGTAACCACCCACCACTGTCTCTTGTTCCATCCTCCTTCTGTGAGTGCAGTTTCTGTACATCTGAAAAAGACTGATACAAGTCAAAGGCAGATTGTTTCTCCCAGCTGTAACAACCTGTCTCTGTTTTTAATAGGTTTCCTGTAGGTTTTAGCTGATCCTTGACAGATTTGTGCCCATCTCACACACTGCACAAGCACTCCAGGGCAATTCACCTTTGGGAGGACATGAACAAAACCCCTCAGGGAACAGAAACCTGGGTGAAAAAGCAAAAACAATGACTGAGCCGAGGCACTGGAGCTGCCAGACCCCAGATTTCACAGATAACCAGTTTTATTTCTCCACACAGCCAGTAATTGCCGTGCCACAACAGTGCCTGCTTTGGGAGGAGGTAAATCTCATCCCCCTTGCAGAAGCCCTACAGCAGCTTTGCCTTCCATACTGAAGGGCCAGTGTAATTCAGAGTGAAGCCTGGCTGACAGATAAGAAATAAAGCAAGACAGATACCATCCTGAAAAGTAACATCCATGATTACTTTAATGGAGCATTAAAAAAAAAAAAAAAGTCTTCAGTCTTTACTAAAATGGACCTACTTCAATAAATGTATTCAGGGGTTGTATTTAATTGAACTCTAAGGATTTGGCTGCATTTGGAAGTTTACCAAAATATCTAGTCAAGAATAATTACCAGGCTAGGCTCTCTAATTGAGATTTAAAATGTCTTTTTCCTATTTAGTATAACCTAAGCTGGAACTATGCCTGATGAGCTGTTTTGGAAGGATTCTGAGAGCAGATAAATCCTTATAATTATGAGAGAGCCACATAATGTAATAGGCAAGGACCAGGCAAAAGCATCCATCCCAAAAAAGAAATTTCAAGTTTCTACTCGAGAGTTAAATATGAGCTGTGAATTAAAAGAAAAACTGAGATGTGGCATCTCACATATCTCAAGTCTCTAAAGAAGTTCTTAAAGCCTATTAGTTTTGATTTAACTACATTTACAGGATTTCATTAACACTTGGTAATTGCCTTAAGCTGACTGGGTTTTCACTTCGTCTGCAATTGCATTCATTGAGTTTGCCTGCTAAAGTTCATGTCTGGGAATGTGTTAAATCAAATACCTTAATATATGACTTTTTTTATACTGAGAACACATCTATGTGACATTCACAGACCATTTTCCATGAATAAGGCAGTGCTATGTCAGTGAAAAAAAAAAATTAAAGTAGAACCCATCCCTCATTGTTTCCTGGAGACAGAATAGCAGAGGCCAGTGCAGGAAAAGCAGGTGCAGGACTCAGAAAATGATGCTAAATATCCAAAGGATGCCTAAATATTGGCAAAGCAACTGAGGGGAGCAGTTTTGGAGCGTTTTAGTCCTGTGTCACTCATATGGATCTTCTGCTCATGCCTGAGAACACCAAGGGGAGTTCAGCCCCTGAGGCATCCAGAGGTTCTGCCGTGGTTGCTCTGGCTGGGAACTGTGATTGTGTGAGAAGCAGCAAGAGCAGGATGGGAGAGCCAAAACCCTGGGAACAGTCCCCCAGACCAGGGAATTCAACAGCTACCCAGAGGCCATTCTAGGGAAGGATAAGGAAGGGTGTAAATCTGTAAATACTGTGAGTGTTCTGTCACTCTTGCTAGTTTTATTAACGTTTTGGTGGCTTTGGGGAGTTCTATAACACAGTGAAGAGGTGTAGCACGATTATATCTGTGTGGTCACTCCCTCAGCTTGGGGGAGTAACTTGTGCCAGTTTTAGCAAATTTTATCCTCTCAAATACAAATTACATTGTCCACACAGCTGAGTTTGGGGCTTTGCAGGAGACTGATTGACCCAGCTTTACTGGAAGGTAACCTGTAGGAATTCTGGGCACAGGTGTCCCTTTTTATGGATAAGAACAGCATCATTTCAGACTGAAGGAGTTCAATGCATAAAGTCCATCTTGGAAAGAGTAGTGACACTAACAAAGGCCAAGAAAGTGCTGCCACTTTCTTCTGGCAGGCCTCTAAAGCTCTGAAGTAAAAAGTGATCCATTTCCTCCATATTCTACATATGTTTGCCTTTTCCCTTCAGGAAAATCAAGCCCTGATGATCAGCCAGAACAAGAAACAGAAGTTTTCTAGAAACCATGGGACTAATTTCCTGCAGCTGGGTCTCTGCTAAACATGACCAGCCCCCAGATGCTCCCTCATCTGCAAACTGGATGTCAGCAGCTCAGTTCATCCCAAAACACTTTGCATTACTGCACTGCTACGTCTCTAACACATCTCTAACTCTAAAGAAGCTGTGGCTGCCTATTTCTTTTTTTTCTTTCTTTTTTTTTTTTTTTTTTTCACAGTGCAATGAAACAATGCAGGAACAGTCCTGACCATGCAAAGGAATATTCTCAGCTAATATAAATCAGGGTTATTTCACAAAAGGCAATGAACTGAAGCTGGTTTATGTCTTCTGCAGCTGTAGATCAAAACAGTATTAATGTGAAACCTGCTGCATGGAGCTATTTAGAATTATTTGTGAAGTGCCTAATCCCCAGAAGGTTCTTTTCAGGTTATTAATCACAACGTACTTGTTATCCTGACTTGCTAATAGAGCTGCTGGGTAAAGATTGCAGTCCTAGTACAGAATTCTGCCTTGCCTTTTCATAGTGTATATTGTTTTATTAATTAGCTTCACAGCAATTAAGTGAAGCCAAGCAAACCCCACTTTAATGTAATATCAACACAGAAAGTGTTGGAAATCCTGTGACCCACTGTGGTTCTAATAAACAATTGTTTATATATCTGCAAATGTGGGACTGGAGATGTTTGACTGATCACCTCTTGTTTTGACCACCCTAACATTCACTCAAGCAAGTTCACACAAGAAAGCTCAAGTTTTTCAGCCTTCCTCTTTTTAAAAATCTAGATCCTCTTGGTTGTTCTTAGAGTCACTCCTGTTTATAAATACCACATCACCACAAACTATAATGATGGTTATGGCAACAGAAAGAAAAATAATTGAAAGAAATTACTTTGCAGACTACATAGCTGAAAGAACTTGACCCCCAAATTCCAGTGTCATCACAAGATTTTGCAATCACTGCCAGGCAAACACACTCTCAGTGCTGGAAAAGGACATTGATCCTGGGGCTTGTGAAGACATTTCTTTGTGAAGTCCCAACATCTTTCACCTTTCTCCTACAATGCTGGACTAGTTGGATTATTTGAAATTTCTTCCATCTAAATGGGATATTCATTTCAAATAACCTGGACTTGTATTTCTTTGTTTCATCTTTTTTTATAGGTCAACAAGGAATTTATTAGTCTATTTCCATCTCTTTTGCAAGGAGCCTAAAAACATTTATTGAGGAAATAAACTGATCATCTGGTTCAGTCCTTTTCTTTCCAACATTGCCTGTTCCTGGTTCCTCACAGCCACTTAACACTTTATAAAATTTGTACTACATCCTATTGTACACAAGTTACAGCACAATTTCACAAATCAACTACTGCATCAACTACTACAGCAAAAAAAAAAAAAAAATAAAGTTCCATTTACTACAATTCCTTAATTTTTTTTATATTCAACCTCGATATCAAATAAAAAATGAGATTATTCTAACCATTAACTTTTTGCAGCCTTATATAACATCTTTCTCTCTTTCCCATTTTACATCTATACTTGAGCCATTTCTCTTCTACAGATCTATTTCCAAATATTCTTCCCTCTGATTCAAACCAAATGACTGGTTTGGTCCTAATCACTTCACCCTCAATTTCTTTAATAATTTATGGATTGCATTTGGTCTTTTAAGCTTCCTGTTTCAATATGTATTCAATAAGCATAATAAAGAAGCATGATAAAATATTTCCTCTTCTTAATGCGAAGTCCTGCTCCAGGCTCCTGATTTCAGAATATTAGGATGGAAAATATCCAGAGCTCCCACTTCTCTGCAAGTAAACAGAGATTTCTAGAGCCTGAGGGTAGCCAAAATGATACAATTTTGTTTATATAGTCTCAACTGCCCTTAAATCAACATCTTACATCCTATTTCTTCTTTCTTTTGAATCTTCTATTTGATCAAACACTTGATTATTTTTGATGGGATACTGTAAATAGTTTCATGACATCAAATGAAGATGTGATTGATACTGCCAGGATGAGATGAATCATCACAGACTGAATTTCATGACTTTTTAGTAAAAAGAAACTGGTTTTACCTTATTCCCTCTATCATAGCAAGTGTAGTTAACTGTGTCAATATTATTATAATTTAGAAAAACTCTGATTAAAGGAAAGCACGTGCTCTTGTTAGCAGGATGAATATCGAAAAATCACAGAGCAAGTTGCAGGGATCTCCTCCTATTTTGTGTGAGGACAGGTCAGTGAGATACTGAACTAAAATTTATCAATCGATCTGTAGTTTATATTATTTTTCATTCCTCTATATAAATATATTGATATGTATAAAATCAGCTGGAATCTTCCTTAATATAAGGGATTTGGGGGCTGTACTCGAATCTGATTGGAGTGAGTTCTTCACAGTTTTCTTTCCAGGATATTTTCTGATTATTTCCTTCTCCCCATCACTTGTCATCTCTCTGCCCATGTGCTCAGGGCCATTAAAACCTCACAGAGTCACCAACCTTTCTGAGCTGTTTGGCCCCTGACACATCTGTAAATGGCCCAAAAATCTAAACTGAAAATGGGCCCACACAATGCCCACATAAATCCTGTTTGTTGAAAAAATATTCTATTCTTCTCTCATAGCCTCCAGTCTTGACTATGGATTTATTGAGAGATAAGAATGTTTCATATACACTGCATTTTTTGGGATGCTTGTGAAGAGGATTAACCAGAGGAAGCATTATTCTGAACCCAAGTCATTTAATGCAAGGTTAAATGTATTTGTTTCCATCTGCTCTGTTGGCAGAAGGGCTTTATGGCAGCTAAGCCAGAAAAAGTCACAGAACAATCATCATAAAATCTTGCTGATACTAACAAGGGTGAGGAGTTTCACTGGACTGAAAATATCCTGGTACCTTTCACACAACATAATGTTATTTCTTCAAGAGAGAATCATGGGGTGGGTTTTGTTGGCTTTTTTTTTTTCCAAAATATATACCTTAATTGTTTTAGTTTATTTTAGGAATGAAAACCATGCATCTGAACAACCCCATGTGCAACACCAAGTACCCAGTTTAAATTACCTTTCAAGGATGGAGCTTTCCATTTTATGCATGCCAAGAGACACCATTAAAATCACAGGAGCTGCCTACGATTCATGGGGAGCTGTAGGAGTCCAGCACAGAATATTTTTGTCTCATTTGCCGGCCCTCAGGAAGGTAAAGCTCTGAGAACAAGCTCAGTGTAACTGCAAAAGTAAATTTCTTAATTCCCTGCTCTTCACCATCCTGCCTGTCTGGGAAGTTCCTTGGCAGTGATTGTCACTCAGGCTGGGCTGTGCAGACACAGGGGACCCCACAAAAGGTCAAAGCTTTGACCTTGGCACCACAGTCTGAGGGAATTACGAGGAAAAAAAATCTACTGATCATTTCACTAATTACCTTGGAGTGATTGTTGTTGTCCTCACCTCGCTCCTGCACGTGCTCAATATTTTAATGCACTTTCCTGGAAATACAATTTATCTGTTGTTTGTGACGCCAGGCTGGAGGATCCTGAAGGATCTGACAGCTGGGGAGCAGCAACTCCAGGAATGCAGCGTGAGAGCTGTGAATCAGAGTCTGAGAAACACAAACCCTGCAAACTGCAGATCTGGCTGCTGAAATGCTGATTGCTGTACTGAACACTGGCACTACACTTACTCATTCCTCAGTGTATCAACAAACGAGAATTTGGTTCACTGCTGCTTTGCCTTGGGGGTTCTGTTCCCTAGGGCATTCACAATTGCCTCAGAACTCAAAAAATTCCTATTTTTTTTCTTTTTCTTGTGTGAAAACCAATAAAATGAGATATTTCATGAATGATTATTTTTAAAATTCCCTTTCCTGGGAAATCAGATGTTTTCCTTATTGCAAGCAAGTATTTTACCGGACAAAAAGAACTTTTGAGCAGCTCTAAGGGTGGGGCTTTTCCACAGTAATACATCCCCATCTGCTTGTGTAGTTTATTTTACATCATTTGGTGTCTGTTTAGCCATGGCACAGTTTAAGAGGCTTTATTGGGCAATTCTCAATTGGTTTGCTGGCCAATAAACCCAAAAAGCCCAACATCTTGGAATCTGACAGTGCTTATCAGTTTATGTTGGAATTTTACAATTGAAAAACTAAATTTGAACACCTGAGCCCACTATTTCATTGCTAATGGCAAGAGAGGAGGCAAAAATGGACCAATAACTCATTTTTAAGGTGTTGAAGTTTCAAGAAGAAAAATATTCCTTCAGATTTGTGATTTCTTAGAGACCTTTGTAACATTTACAATGAAAAATTTCTGCAATCAAACTGAGGGCAGAATGTTAAATACTGTGCCATATTTTGAAACTGTTTTCAAGTCTGTGCATGCATCCTGACTTTTATAAAGTACATTTCTTCCCATATCTACCAAACTTACTGATATTAAAGCCATGTCCACAAGCCTCCATCTAGAAAGAACTGGATAACGACCCAGTTCTGCTATTGACTGAAACTTTAAAGCTGGTTCTTTTTTGGTTATTTCTGAGCTTCTGTTTGATGTTGTTAGCTCATTTTTGAGTTTTGTTTGATGTTATGGGGTTAGTTTAAGTGTGTTGTAAGTAAATTTTGCTGGGTAGCACAATCTGCCCTAGAAATATCAATACTGTAATAGCTGCAATGAAAATCAGCACATTACTCTTGCAGTACTTACAAAGGAGAAACAAGAGATTCTTAGGAGCTTTAGCTAGATGTAAGTTAAAGAGAGAAGCACCTTTTTTATTTACAGGAATATATAAAAGAACAGACCATGTGCTGAGAAGTTCAGCTGCAGCAAGTGATATGCACATATATGAAAACCATGGCAGGAACACCAAGTGTTTCTCTGATTGGATGTATTCCCTGGGGAATTTTTTTTTTTTTTTTTTTTTTTTGAGGTGGGATGGTTAATATTGGCAGTGTTCAACCTAATGGAGTGCCTTTGCTTGGCTCTGTGCCCTTGCACAGCAGGAGATCAACCTCACTGCAATAAATATTTATCATTTCCAGTGAAACTGAGGAATTCCAGCCACAGGCCGAGGCTGTGCTGTGCAAAGCTCTGTAGGGACAAAGAGAAACAGTCCCAGGTAGCATTGTAAGAAACAGGAAAAAAGTGGGAGTAGGAACAGTGTAAAAGCATCAAAATTATTTGTCCAGCATCGTGCATCTGAGACAGAGATTGTCTCACTCTCATTTTTGTCCTCTGACAGCCACATGCTGCTCTTCCCATGCCCACACTCTCTACCAGATCACTCTGCCTCTTTAGCAGTTTAACTTCACAGCCATAAATTAGAAAAATTGTTTCCTTTCTCCGTAACTCCACTGCTAAACTTAAGAGCTGTAGATGGGCTGAGGGATGTGAAAAAACTGCAGCAAATAGAAAGTCAAACTACTTCTAAGAACAGGCCTTTCCGAAATTCTGAGGCCGTACTGGAGTCCCCCAGATTTTTTGCCCACTGATGATGTTACCACACAGCGTCTCAGTTGCTGAAATTGTGTATAATGCCAGATCATTTGAGCTGAACAGAGAATTCACAAGTTTCTCTAACTTCAGTGCACCTTAGCTACCAGAAAGTCACAATTCCCTTGGCAATCTACTGCTGAATTTCCTTTGCTTTAGACATGGAAAACCTTCCTAATCTCTGTCACTGTTCAGACGTGACAGAGAAACTACAAAAGAGTTTTCTTTTCCCCTGTAGGATGTGAGATCCCAGAAATCTTAGAGCATGAGATGAAGATGATGGCATCCTTAAGCTGCTCAGACAGAGTTTGTTTACATCAGTCCCTCAAGGACTCTAAGCTGATATGTGGGTCAGAGGAACTGAATTTTTTTACATCTCTCATTTGCATGGAAAATATTTACACCAGTAAATAATTAATTGCACGAGATCCTCCTGGCAATTTTCATTATTAAGTTAGTTATTAAATTATATTGCATGTTGGCAAATAGCAAATAATTAACCGAGGGCAAGCCAAATTTCAGTCTGAAGAACTTGGGGTTTTTAAGTCACCACCAGAAGAGCTCCGAGGTAACAGAAATTATCAAAACTTAGTTGGAGGGAGGTGTCTGCAGGTAGTCCCAATTGGGCTGTACATCCCCATGCTGCTGATACCAACATCATCTCTGCTGTTATACTAATTATCAGCTTTGTTATGTTAAACAATCTCTTTATTTTGGTAATGCAGGCGTAATTCTGGATTCATTAGCTCAGACTTAATCGCACCTCAGGGAAAAATAAACTGAGAACACACCGACAAACAAGCATGATTGAGACTGGAGATTCCCAGGAATTTGCTAATAATGCTATAGACCGACTTCCACGACCGCTGGTGCTTTCAATGGAAAAAGCAATTTTCTGCCGTTTCTTCTGACTTCTTGTGCCTGTCTTTCTGGGAGGAAAAGTAAGGGATTCAAGGAATCCTTTAAAAAAAGAGAAATTGTTGTAGCTGCCACATTTAGTTCAAACCTAAAAAGAGGGTCTGGCTATGAATCTGAGCCCAGACTGCTTTTCCAGTTCTAGAGACTGGTTCCAGCTTCCCCCTCTGCTCTGCACGTCAGAGTTCAGCAGACATCAACTTTTTCTAAGAATCAGCTATTACAAAACCCACCTCTGAGCTGCTTCCAACAATTGCTAAGAAGTGGCAAAACTTTTCTCAGTGAGAGAATTCCATCACATATTGAAGGCAGTTAAAACTCAATGCAGTCCCTCTTGCCTGCCCACCTGCTTTCTTTCCCCCCCACCCCCCAGTCTTTAAGTCAATGCTTAATTTCTCAAGGTAAACTTCCAAATAAACAAAAGGAAAATAAATTACCTGCTATGAGTACATTGAGACTTTACAGTGCTTTTTTTTTTTTTTGCTTTTTTTTTTTTTTTTTTTTTTTTTTTCCCCCACAACAAAAACTAATTGCTCCACAGCCCAAGTGCCTGGAGCCTTCCACCTTGTGAAACCTCTGTTATGAAGTGGTTCAGTTGTTCAGTTGTCAGAAGGATTTAATCCCTAATCAGTCTTTGCAATCAGATCCTGCAGGCTGCCAGACAAATGTGTGGGTTTAATTCATTGCATTTTGTCTGCAGCAGATGCAGCACAGAGGGAGAGAACAAAGCTCCATCTGGGACACCCTCCTGCATTTCAGCTCTGCTGCTGCCTCATGAGCAAACCCTGGATTTGTCCGGTTCTGCTCTCCCAAATGTGTTTCCACAGTGGCCCTAATTAGTAGATGGGCCCATTACTAACTCAGATTTCATATGATTTTAACTTTCCTGGACACCTAAACAAAGGCATTGTGTAACATTCTTTTTCCAGCTGAAGTATAACATTTTATTTGAAAAGTTCTTTAACTTCCCATCTGTGCCACTCTTGTATTTTCTATATTGGTCACTACCTGTCTATAAACATCATCACAGCCCCACACACATTTCATAGCATGGACTGGACTATTTCAGTACCCAACTCTGGGCATTCTGGATTGTCTGCCTTTATAAAGGTCATAAGAAGGCATTTTAATCGAGAACGTGTACTTCACCCTGGCTCAAATATGAATTGATGCTTCTTCTCCAAGGTCTTCCAATTCAATATAATAAAATAATTCAATAATTCAGTATAATAAAATAATTAAATTTCTCTCTCCTGATCCTACAGCTTGCTCTTGAAGTTAATCCCTGAGACTTTCTTTGAACAGCAGAACATCTGAGTCCACAAAAGAATCCCAAAGCAAGCATGGATTTGAAACCAAAGAACTTGCACAGCTCTGTGCCACATTTCCTTAGCTCAGATATTCTTAGAAATAGGTTGAGGCATAAACATTATGAAGAGCATTCTTTGGAATGCAGTCAAAGGATTTAGAAGGATTTCTGGAAAACTGTTTCTAGCTTATATCAATTAAAAAAGAAAACAAACCCAGAAAGCAAAAATCAAAACCAATCCAAACAAACAAAAGAAGCCAAAAAAAAAAAAGCACTAAATATGCAGAGAACCTGAGGAGATCCTGATGAATGTCAGAAGTACAAATTGTCTTTCCATCACATTTGTCAAAATTGCTGCTTATCCAAGACCAGAAGCATCCATGGGGGATTTAACTGGAAATTTATTATTCCTTTCACTTTGAATTGTTTTAATATAACCCACAGCCCTAATTAAGATGAAATTCATACTTATCATGATGATGATAAACTGTTTAAGTGTCAAGCTACTTTAAAAGCAGATTCTGGTTTAGTATCAATTAGTAGGGTCTGTATTCTCTTCCTAAATCAGCTTCAGTTTTGCATGTGGTGATTGCCTGTTATCAACATTTAAGAGATAAATATATACATATTAATATACATGCCCAATCCAGTGTGTCTACTCAAAATTCAGTGAGTCAGTCAGCAAAACTATATATTTTGATTTGAATTATTTCTACAAAAAGGTGTTTACTTCTTTGGAACAAAAGCAACTTCGGGGACACCCATGATTTACTACACTGTGAGAAAAACAGATGAAAATACTGCATCAAAAAAATCAAAAATAGATTAAAAAGCTTAAATCAGGGGAAAACAGATCAAAAAGACCATGGCAGCTGTTTTCAAGGAAAACAGCTAAAATGCTTTAAAACCTAAAGGTTCCACTGCAATTTAGTGTCTACTTGAAATTCGTTGCAAACTACAGCCAAACTTGCACAAATTTTACTCAGTATAAGATACAAGTAGACAAGGACATGTAATTGTATCCACAGCTGATGGTCTGAGGAAATGAACAAATCATGTGCTTCATCTCCCCAGAGACACTGAGAAAATAAAGTATTTTTGCTCCCAGACTTCAGCCTTAGTTATGAACTTCTGGCCCATCCTAATGGATATCTGGCACCTCTTCCTCACAGATGAAGCTCTTTTTTACAAATAGAAAAACAACATTTGCTGCAATTTCTAGTATTTCTGCTCATCAAACTTATGTCAGGATAAAGGAAAATAATTTAATCTTTGGTTTGAAATTAATTTAGTATTTTCAGATTTAGAGGAAAGAGATCCATAAGGATGTCACTGGGAATTCATGCTATTTCCTTGTGGTTTCTCACTCCTCTGCTACAGCTTAATCTGAGCTTCTCTCTGGGAAGGTTTCTCTTCCTTAATAAGAATCCTTGACATCCAATCTGGTCTGGGCTGTGATTTGAATAACAACCCTCAGGATGGGCACCTATGGCCCCACTGAGCTGTGAAATGAATCAGACACAGGTAACAGCATTTCTGCCATCCTGGCATGAATCAAAAACTCCTGAGCCCCCAGCTGCTGATGGAAATAATTTATCCTTGAGAATTTGGAGGGAAAGTGCTGGTGGACACAAAGTTTTCCCTCAGGAGCACAGCCACCAGAACTGTGGTGCCTAAAATATCAAATTTCCCATTCAGGGTGCTGCTGCAGGAAAAGGGGGAAAGGATGTTGGTGTTTAAACTTCTGGGAGGTGGGGAAGGTTTGCTTCCAACTCGCTGCTTGTTGTAGCAACTGGCAAAAGGCAAATTTCTGTCTGGGCTGGAATGCCTGCGTGCCAAATGTTGAGATGATGATTTCTGCAGCCTGATGGGCTGGGATTCACTCAGGCATTAGGAAGCAGCAGAGTTACAGAGAGCAGGCTCCAAACCACATCCACATGAACAGCAAGGCCTTAAGGACTTCTCCCTGTGCTTCCTTAATTTTAACCTTTCAAAAAAGCAAATTTGAAGGATTTCCCAAACCTTACTCCGTAATTGCCTGTGGATGTATCATTTTCCTCTGGCTTGCCTCTTCTCCACAAAGTTTCTTTTTTCTTAAATCTTTTGAATCCTCATGCTTTCAGTCACTAAGAGATGAAGAATAAAATTATTTCAAAGATAATAGAGAGCAAGGTGAGAAAAAGGGTGGGCTGCATGATACATTTATGGACCCATGGAAACGTGAAATGAGTCACTGTTCATGAAACTGAGTGATCATAATGGGATGAGATACAATGAAGAGGAGGAAAAGCAGTTGAAAATGTTAGTGTGTTAACTGAAATCTGTTAAAAAGCTACTTTAAAGTAATTAACCATGACTACAAAACCAGTAACATTGTGTAATACTGTAACTTTTGAATAATTTTCCCCCACATGAGTACAGTCATTATATGACCATAATCTAGTAAGAAAATCACCACCAGCAAAATTCCCAGAGGAACATAAAATCACTGCCAGCCAACAGCACTCAGGTTGCTCCTGGTAAAAGTATAAATTGGATGCAGGGAATAGGATGATTACAGCTTCACCTTTCATAAAGTTCACAGTGATCCCTTCTATATTCTCAATTTCTATGTATTGAATGTTTGCTGCTGTTCTTTATTAACCTCCAACATACACTGCTTTGGGGGTTTTCAGCAATTTCCAGAGCTCAGTTATATCTACAGGCTGCATTTACACAGCTCTGGGGGACTAAACTCCAGAGTTAATTGGTTTTAAACTTTGAAACCTTCTCCTTCAGGAATTTTGACTAATGAATTTCATGCAAACTGTTCCCTGCTTCACCAGCTTCAGATGTTAAGTTCTTTTTTAATAAAGAGAGACTTCAAGAACATCCACTGAAAGCAGAAGATTCCCCACTTTTCTCTGTAAGGACTTGGACTCTGCTGAGGAAGGAGCTGACACACAGAACCATTGGGTCAGGAATAATGAATATCTAATATTGTGAATGTCAGCAGAAACCATCTGAAGAAAAATTGTAACCTTTAGACTGAATTTAGACTTCTAGAACAATTTGGGGGTTGGGGGCGGGGGGGAAGGCAATTTGTTTTGGTTTTTTTAAAAATAATAGACGACCAAGATTGGGTAAATTCAATATGGTGATTTGGCTCCAATTTTCATAATAAAAAAAACTCATTTATGGAGCCTGTGTCCCTCATCTCCCCATGTCTGGGGCTCTGATACACAGGCATTTAGATACTCAAATTATGGCAAATTTGCTGTATCTGGAGAGAACTGAGAACACACTGAGCTGCTGGGAAACACTTTGTGCTTTCCTGGGTAAAAATCGCTTTATTTTTCTCTGGCATTGCCAGATCTGTGTTCAGTCCTTCCAGAAAAATTTTAAAACCTTAAAACTCAGGCTGTGCAGGTCATTCCAGCTTTTAAAAGCCTCCAACATTTTTTGCACAACATCTCCTGTATTATTAATGCCATCCATCTTTCAGATATTCATGGTTACAGTGACTGTTTCTTTCCATGACACTTTTATATATCCTGTTCTACTCGAGAGATAAGGAGGCTGCAACTCAGCTGTGTGTTTATACAGAATAAAGATGTTTGAGATCATCTTTATTTCCCTAATGCTGATGAACCAGAAGAACCAAAAGGTTCAGGGGGGGCTTTTGAGCCTCCTGCATTCAACCCACACTCTCTCAGGCAAGGAGGAAATTTGCTCCAAGCCTACAAATGGGTCAGCAAGGCCACAGGGAAAAGTGGTCTGTGCTCAGTGGAACACCAGGAGATGGCTCATGACGTGGAATGAGAATGGAATCAGGCACCACCCTGGCATTTCTGAGAAATAGAAGGGGATCAGACACCCCCCTGGAATTTTTATGGAATATGAACTGAATCAGACACCACCCTGGCATTTTTGTGGAATAGAAGGGGATCAGACACCCCCTTGGCATTTCTGTGTCACTGATCTGTCATCTTGGGGCAGTGTGGCCATGAGGACATGCCCCCAGCCCAGGACACAGCTGTGCCAGACTGAGTGGCTGTAATTTACTTCGATTTTTCCAGTTCATTAATATTCAAAAACTACAAGGATGGCAGAATTAAGGTGATTTCTTTTGTACTTGTTCCATGAGAGTCTGAGGCAGAGCATCCCTCCTTCCACGCAGCTCACCAGGCAGATAACAAATCATGTCCCTTAGCCCTGAACACAGAAAAGCACACAGAGCACAGGAAGCAGGCAAAAATGGAGCTTCAACATTTCTGCCTCCCAAACAGAATGATTTAAAACTTCCAAAACAGCCAAACAAAAGACATAGAAGCAGCAATTATGATTAATGCTAAGCTCCATCCATCAGTCACTTTCTGTCCTGACTTTAGTTCCCATGGGCATAAGTTCTAAAGCCCATTTCTCCAACAGGAAAAAATTCTAGAAAATAGAATTCTAGAAAATAGGGGGACAAAGATGAAGTCTTACAGTTGGCTCAAATCCATCAAGATTCTTAATGAGACTTCTTTAATGATGACTCCCCCATCTTTACAATGAGCTGCTTAATAAAGCACCTGGGATCAGCTTCCAGGCACAATCTGTACTCAGATTTTATCCAGATTGATGTGTTTACTCAGCACACTGAACTAATTAGACTTTAACTTGCCTAATTTCTTCTTCAGAAACAAATCTGACTTCTTTCAAGGCATTTTAGAGCCTAGTAAAAGATTATTTAGTATTTCAGTTGGTTAAAAAAATCACCTGTCCTAAGTAAATGATGTTCCTCTGTGATGCATAATGAATGCAGTGGTGCTCACTGTAATAAACCATCTAAACTGAATGTTGCTGAAATGAATTATTTTCTAATTTCTACTTCTTAAATCAAACCCCAGTATGTCTCCAAATACAGGCTGTCTCATAGAGATTTTAGCATACATCAGTATATTTAAATATCAGAGCGAGCCCTGGTACAACTGCCTTTCCATCTGTTGTAGTTTCTGCTGAAAGGTAGAATATTAATAAATGACAAACCAACCTCACAAATGTTTCTTAAACACACACACTCTCAAGAGGGCATTAGCAAGATTTATTTAGAGATTTAGTGGCAAGACAAAGCAGGAGCTCCCAGTGTTTCCTAAGCACTGAGTTTTATTTCCCCTGGAGATGCTTGGGAATGCCTTCAGTGTTCCAGGCCTGGAAACAACCCCAGGATATTCTGCTTTTCCACCCTGCATGGGCAACACTTTGTGGGCTGCCAATCACAGGTTTAGGGACTCAAACTCCAAAAGTTATTTGGTCACTGGTGTGTCCCAGTGGCACCCAGGACCCTGATACCCAGCACACCTCTCGCCCAAATCCTACACTGCAGCAAATTTACTGTGCCAATAAAGGAAAGTGCAAATAAACACCAGGAAAAGATGAGCTGAGGTTCTTAATCCCAAAGTCCATTAGTGTTCCAATCAAGGATAAGCACCAGCATCTTCTCCATAAACCCCTGTTCCAGCTGGGCATCAGATGCTGGGCAATTCAGAAATGCTCCACTACCCCACACCCATATTTTGCTATTTTAAACTGATAGAAAAGTGCATTTAAGGTAATATCTATGATTTTTATCCCAAAAGATTGTACTTTTTTATTATTATTATTCCAAGGAGTTTTACATAAGAATTTTCATTTTTCATCTGCGGCTTTGTAGAGCTGACATTCTGGAGATGTTTGCAAAACAGCTACTTGAAAGCCACTCAAAACTCACACTGTCATATACTTTCTGACATTAATCTCATTTAAATGGAAAGAAAAAATCCACTTCAACTTCAAAAAAGTCTTTTCATGTGGGAAATATGCAGGATTTGGGCACATTTTCTGCCTCAGAAGACCCAATCCTAAACTCCTGGTGAAATACAGGGAGAGCTTGAGCCATTCTTGATTCCTTTTGGAAAGTTTCCCTCATATACACCGATCCAGAAGGTGAGAAGCAGAGCTAAATTTCCCTGTGATTTCTCACACCTGCAACAGCTGTGTCTGTCCACGTGCTTGAGCCATGTCCAAACATCTTTGTCTTACCTGGCCCTCTCCCTCATGCAGACAAGGCATTAAACCCTTCCACGAGGGACTCAGTGGTGCTCAGACACATTTCTGTGTCTCACACACATCCCACCCCACCAGGGTTTATTCTGGTTTTGTTCTGAGCATGGACAGACTGAGCACTGCTGCTAAAACTCACTCATCTCAGTGCCAAGGTGTTTGGCAGCTTTTGGTGCTGCTTTTCCTTCCAGTTTTCAGACATGGTGCAGCCAAGTTTCAGAGCATTTGGTAAATCCAGCACTTACTCCCATTTCAGGCACTCTCCCTGCTCATCTTCTGTAGTTTTCTGCTATGGTGTTGTAAATCCTCTCAGTTCTTTATTCACAGTTCCATAGAACAACAAAACAGGTATTGACAGAAATCTCTACTGCTGACATATGTGTTTTCCATTTTGCTAAATGCAAAAAAGCAGCATTTTAGCTCTGCAGAGCTGAAGTGGTGCTTTAGCTATTGATTTCTATTCAAAACACTCCCCTGGATTTCTCACCACAGCCCAATCTTCCCAAATAACATATAATTACATGTTGCAGACAACACCCCTCCAGTGTGGCTCCAAATAAAATCTGGTATGAGGAGATCCCATAAAAATCCTATCTCTATATTGAAAAAAATAAAGTAGATAATTTCACATTTAGTCCTCTTTTTCTAAGCATTCCCAGATTTATTCAAACTTGTTGTATTTGCCCATTACTTAGAAAAAGAAAAATACATGAAGGGATGGAGCAAATGCATTTGCCTAATTTGATTTCTTAGTTTAGACCAGAGAAATGCTACAGAGTTCAGTGGAGTTGTTTTTAATGAATGTCACTATGGGAAGAAAGAAATAGGCCAAGCACAGGTATGTTTTATTAAAGCCTCTGAGCTCCTAGGCACACAGCAGTATTAATAGCAGTGTAAAATGACTTGTGAGATTAATCTGCAAAAGAAAATATATGGGAAATGTGCTACCAAGATAAATAGTTCACACACTAGAAAAAGTCATGATTTTCAAGCTGAAAAGTTAAGGATGTTTCAAGAGTTTGTTTTTAGGGAACAGCATAATAACTTCATAAATAACCAAGAGAATATACACTACTACTGCACTTTTTATTTTCAATAAGTTAACGATAAAAACAAACTACAAGAGGCCAGAAGTAAAGTAACAGACATCAGAAAAATGCTTAAAACATTTAAACTTTCAGAAACTGGATTTGCACAGTTGGACAAAACTCAGTACGCTTTAGGGGTAAAGGAAAAAGGAAAGAATGAACTTGTTTAGGGGACAAGGGTACATCTTTTAGCTGGATAATTAGAGAATGTCCATGGCAGGGCAGATCTGAAATAAGCTGGTAGATGTGCCTTGATGAACAGCTACAAGAGCACTGCAAAAATGTGCTTTACCTGCTCCTTGCAAAGAGTCTCTTACATTTAAAAATAGGACCCAAACTTCTTCTCTCCAAGTGCAAAGTAATTGTGGCAGTTCAAAACTAACCTGAAAAAAAGATGATAAAGAGCACATTGGCGCTACAGAAGAGTAACAAACCCACAAACTGCAGGAACATTATTTTGACTATACTGCCACAAGTTCAGTGGCTTTCTGCTGTCAAAAAGTGTTGTAATGATTCCATTTTTACTTTATCCTTCTCTCATTAAAATGAATACTGAAAAGACTCACTGCCTACCCCCTCTGGATCTAGTTCACTGACTCTATTGTTGCTGCCCACTAAATGTACAAATTCAAGCAATAAATAACAGAATCACCGCAGAGTCAGTCACAGAATGGTTTGGGTTGTAAGGAAACTTAAATCCCATCTCATTCCACCCTCTGCCATGGGCAGGGACCCTTCTGCTATCCCAGGCTGCTCCAAGCCCTGTCCAGCCTGGCCTGGGACACTTCCAGGGATCCAGGGCCTGCCCACCCTCACAGGGAACAATTCCTGCCCAACATCCATCATCCAGTTTAAGGTCCTTGTCATTTTTCCAGGTACTTTACATGCCTGCACTCCAGGAATTTGTCCCTGGAAGGTTTCAGGACATTGTGACCTCTTTGCTCTTTAGTTGTTGCACGCTGTGCTTTTCCCCCGATTGCAGAGCTGACAGGGAGAATTCAGTGCCTGAAGGTCCCATAAACATGAGGGACAGTGTGACTGCTATCAGTGCATCCTGCAGCACAGTCAGGACCTGTGCTGCACACAGGCTCACAGACAAGAGGCTCTCCAGGTGCATTTTGCTGCTGTAAGGTGTGATAAATGCTCCAAGCCCAGCAGTGGAGAGGAGGTGCTCACCAGCCTGACACCATCAGCAGAACCCTGGATCACATTCAGCACACAATTCTATAGCTCATGATAAACTGGGTTTTCTTCCATTTTCTGGCTTAACATTACTGGCAATAGCTCAAATACAAAATATTCTCAGAGACTGCAACAAGTATTATTTTAACAGAATAAATACAATGATCATCTTTGTTAATGACTGTTTTTCTCTGACTCCAAAGGTTCAGATGTGATCTGCCATTGAAACACTGCTTTCTGCTCTGCCAGCACAGCTTTTGTTTCATCTTCCTGGCTCCAAAAACTCCAAGGTTCATTGCAACACAAATCTTCTCACAGGCAGAGCTTGAGAGGTTCCCTCAAGATTTTCTGGCTGGCAGAACCACAGCATTTGCCAGGATGCTTGGGGCTGCCTCCCAGCCTCCTGTTTATTTACAAGGGATTCCTCTTTCAATATACAGTTGTTCTGTGTTTAATTTGTTTCAGTTCACATCTCTCCCTCTAAACTGTTTAAAAACAAATTTATACATGCATGTGTCTGTATTTTGTTGTGTAAGGTTTATATAGGAGCAGGCTTTGAGCAACCAGTGGAAGTCTCCTTGCCCACAGCAGAGGGGTTGGAAAGAGAGGAATTTAAGGTCCATTCCAACCCAAACCACACACTAACTCCATGACAAATGTGTGAATATTACACAGCATATTATATAATATGAGAATGCAGAGGTACAAAAAACTGACACGACCAAATTTCAACACTGAAATGTGCCTAGGCCTGTGTATGTTGCTGCACAGGATTTCTATATCAAATATCAAATCCTACCAGTAACATTTTGATCTTTTCAATCAGTTTTGTTAAAATTTTGCCTGAAGGAAAAAAAGTTTCACACTTTTTTTTTTTTTCCCATATGAATTATCCTCAGGCCCATTTCCTCTTCTTTGAAACCTGCCTGCACTCCCAGTATAAAAAAGAATAGCACTGCCATTCAGTATTTATTTCACAGTGAGTTCCCTGTCTTTCCTGCTGAGGGAAGGTGCAGCCTTTCACAAAAATCTTCTGGAATTCTTCATCCAAGTCCCAGAACTAGCTTCAAAGAGTAAAGGAATCACATAGAATTGGACTAGCCCTCATCCATCAGTCCTGAGCGGTTTAGACATGCACATATTTATATAACACTGTATGGAAGTAAAGAAGTAAATCAGGGAGGAAAAAAAAAAAAAGTGTAAACCTAAATTTGGAAACCAAAAGCTACAAAATCCAGACTGGTTTGAAACTCAGATATGTACACAACCAGAATGTGCAACAGGCCAGTGTGGGTTCAAACTGGTGTGTGACAGAGGCAGCTTTATTCCCTCCTCTGTAAACCCACAGTTTCTCTGAAAGAAAAGAAGCTACTGGGATTTTTTTCCTCTAGAAAAAAATTTCTTTGGATAGAGGGCTAGATATTATGGAGCAAGCTAGGATTAAAATCTGTTTGGGAGAGTATTTCTGCACCAATTCTCTCTTTCAGTATCTCTTTCAGTGACAGAAAGTGTTTAAATTATTGTGATAGTAAAGCAATGGTAGACAGAGGAAACAGCTGCTCCTGTTGGCACACTTCACTGCAAGTGTGCTCTGGGATGAGTATTTGGCACTGGGGATAGAGAGAAGCATTTGTCTTTTCAGTGGGTAGAAGCTGGCCATTTTCTGCCACTTTTCACAACACTGGTAGTCCTATATTGCTGCATTTCCTCTCTTTCCATGGCCAAATAAACAAGGGAATTGCTTGCTCACGGGCTGTGAGGTAAGGGTTCAGTTAATGAACATGTGAAGGGTGCAGGTAGATTTCACACATGATGAAAACGAGGGTGATCCTCAGCTTGCTCCTGCTCATTTATTCACGAGGATAACAGACAGCGAAGCAGCAGCACACTGCAGTTAGCAGGAAAGCTTCATTCCATCACACACACCATCCTCAGGCAGAGCAGCAGAGAGACTCTGTAGCTCTGCCCCCACTGCAAAGAGGAAAGTAAATTAAAAGCTTGAGTGCTCTGCTTCCCCAAGGCATTCCCTGCAGCTGAGAACAAAATCTCATCTTTCTTGACATGAGGTAGAAACTTTCTTAAAAACAGAGAAAAAGATCTTATTTTACTCCACTTTCCCCCTCAGTGGACCTTCCTGCCTTGAACATTGACTACAGCTCTGACCCACAGCCTCACCCCCTGCCCAGAACACCAGGGTGATGCTGCTGCTGTGCAATGAGGGAAGAGAGGGAACAGAGGTGAGAAACCCTCCCTGCCTCAGTCAGCAGCGCTGGTGCTGTTCTGTAGAGCCTGGGGCAGAGCCTGGAGCGAGACTGGGAGCTGAGACTTGTCTGTCATTTGTTCTTAGGCCAAAGGCTCAGCCCCTCCTGAACAGTCCCATCCAGTCTCGCTGTGAAATGTTACCAAGACTCAGTAGGATCATCTCCTCAGGTTGGGGATTTTCAGGTCAGAGTTGAAACGTTTCAGGTTTGATGACTTCTGAAACTGAAATCCTGCTTTGTATGTGAATACCTGTTAAAATTCCTGTTTTAGCTGATGGCTGGGTAACTTTTTGTGAGTCTACATGAACAGCGTTCCCAAAGTGATGTCACCAATTTGCAGACACTTCACTATCCAGGTTTTCACTTAATCCTTGAGACTGAAACAATTGGCCTCAACCCATCAATCCAGCCTGTCCAGATCCCTCTGCAGAGCCTTCCTGCCCTCCAGCAGATCCACACTCCCACCCACCTTGGTGTTGTCAGGGACTATCCCAACCCTGAGTGCAAAAACAGGGAACAACAGGTGCGAATTGATTCAGGAAAGGTGACCAGCCTGATATTTTTCACCAAGGAATGTGACGGAATAAGAAGATCCTCTAAGTAGGACAAAATTTCCAATGGAGGGCATTTGAGGAGAAATATATTGTGAAAAACACAATATATTGGCCGGTGGTGGGAAGGGAAATGGAGTACAGCTGCTCAGCGCACAAATCTCTCACCACCCTACTCAAGAGACAATTTTGTACTTTCAGAGAGAAGAAAAGAATTTCTTGCTTCTTAAATTCTCTGAGCAATAGGACAGAACATTTCTGAACCTAGGGAACAACTTGGGTAGCTTGAAATTTAGGGCTGCTCTGAAGCGTGCTAAGTTACAGCAGCTGCTTCAGAGCCATTTTATCAGCAAAGAATGCCCAAATGCCTGGAATTCCTCATCCACTGGTACCCTGTTCTGCACTTCATTCCTCCCTTTCTATTCCTCATCCTCTCTTCTCTTTGCTGTCCTGGGGACTGTGCAGGGATCTGGCAGGAGCCATCGCAGAGGCAAAGGATGCCCCAGGCCCTGATGTGCTTGTTTGAGATTAGAATTATGGAATAGGATGCAGCTCCCTTGCCACAAAGAGCTCTCTCTCATCCTGACCACTCAACGAAAGCAGCGATTCCTCTCAGGCAAAGGATCTATTGCAATTCTGTTCTCTGAATATGGATTTCAGAAAAATCCCATGTTCCTGTCATGGCCAGACCTCAGAGTGTTTGCTGAGTGTTTTCTCTGCAGTAAAAACCTTATTTGCACATTCCTTGGGTTAGGCCTGAAACAAACACTTTGAGAGAAGAAAGAGCATCAGCAGAACAATATACTTGCTGCCACCTACAGAAAGCAAGATGAGACTGACAATGAGACTGGAAGCACTGAGACAGAAAATAACTCAGGGTTAAGGACAGAAACCTTCAGAGCACTGGCAGTATCAGGAGCCAACTTGGATAAAATACTGAGAAATAAGTGATTGGCCTGAGATTAAAAACAAACAACACTCACAGTAGCCCAGAGCTAAAGAGTTATGAAAATTCATAGGATGGAACTGGCCACACTGTAAGATGCAGTCTTTGTAAAGATCAGCTGTATCATACAGGAAGGAATTTTCGGTAATGAAACCATCATGGCTGCTTCAAAGGATGTTAAAAGTTATTTTAAATCATGTAGAAATGTTTGTTCATTTAAGCACAGCTTGGTTTCCTAAATTCAGATGGATTTGCAAGACAGCAGATACATATTGTGTATTCAATGCAGCACGACACTGTGAAGGATCTCTGAGAAAAATGGGAGATTAGCAACAGATTTTCAATGGAGAAAAAATAGACACTAGAAAAAATCCATAAAATCAAATAAACAACAGAAGATTTTAAAACACTGAGCACATACACTTATGTGTTTACAGGAGGTACAGCTCAAAGGAAAACACTGAAGAGGCGTGAGGAGTCAAAAAACAAGTAAGTGAAGATGAAATATGATGGCTTTCTGATGTTTATAAATATCTGTAATACATCAGTACAGACAGTGCTGGACAAAGAATCCAACAGGAATTCTTACCAACAACTTGCTCTGAAACCTGAGAAAATTTGTAACCACATTAATGGACTTGGGCTGAACAAAACCAAACAGAAATTGGAATAAAGCTCCGAGGAAAAAAAACCAACAGAATTTTCAAAAGAAACAGTGAAGTAAATTTGAAGTTATTTTTTTAATGGGTTGTGAGAACAGTGCTGGACAGGGACAGGGGCACAAGTTGGGTCTGAGACATGTCAGAGAGGGAAACTGGATTTTTTTTTTTTCAAGGTGTTTTGAGCTTTGTGCAGAACAGCCATCATTCATCTCACAAATAGTTTAGACCTTATAATTTTTTCTAGAGCTGACAGAAACATTTCTAATCTGTGGTTTTCTCACCAAAATATCTTTTCTTCTTCTGCAGCATGAGTGCTATACATATACTGGGCCCACCACGGTTTTTTGCTCAGGAGGATGTTTCTGATCCAAGATAGAATTCCTTATCAGAACAAGCTACAAAGAAAAATAGTTCCATAGCAGATTTTTTAAAAGAAACACCTTTCCAAGTGCTTTAGATAAACACTACTTCAAATGAAACATGGGGGATATTGATTATAATTACCAGTGAATAAGAAAAGTTCTACTCTCCCTCATTAACTACTCATAAGAGCCTCACTGGAACCTCAAAAGATGGTTTAACAAATCTGTTGCTTCAGACTTTTCTTCCTGCAAGAAACAATTCCATTCCAATAACAAAGTACTGATTGGAACACAAGCCCAGCACCCACAAGACACACTTAGATCAGAAAGGTGTTATTCTTCTGATCTTTAATAGGTTTTATCAGCATTTTATAGCTTAAAAGAACTGATTTTCTTTGTATTGCATTTTTAATAAATACATTTTATGACAATACCTAGTCAATGCAGTGGCTGAAAGATCCACAGATCACAAAGATAAGCACACTTGAAGCCATCATCTGCCTCCTCTCACAGACTAGAGCCACCTTTCATCATTTTAATTCCTCAGAGTTTCAAAGAACCTCCAAGAGAAAATGTCCTTCAAAAGGAGCTTTTGAACTCCCTCTTGTACCAGAATTATTTTCCAGACAGAGCCACAGCTGATCTCAGACTCCACCTGCACCTGGGTGCTTAAAACTGCCAGCCCCAGTAGGCAAAGGGTTTAAATCAATTAAGTCATTTCTACACTTTGAAAGGAGGAAACAATGGTGAAACCATGCCAAAACACCAGCTGAATTTCCTTTTTTCCTCAAGATATCCCAGACTGGCAGTATTTTTATTTTGTTCCAAATCCCCACAATGTCTCTACAAACAACTGTAATACCAGTTATCAGACACATTCCTATTGAGCTGGCTCAGGAATCAAATGTCCATTTTCTGGCACCCAGAGCCATCCCTGAAAGAGCAACGGAGGCAAGAGATGGAAACAGCAACACAAATTCATCAAATCATTGTCAGAGTACCCCAGAGCTGTGCTGAGTAACATGAACAAAGGCAGAGTCATCCCCTGGGAGCAAACAGAAAAAAGGTTTCTGAGGCACAAAAGCCTCAAATTTCTGTTTTCCAATAGAAATAAGGGCAAATCTGCTCTAGAAGAGATGAGTTTCTGTTTTCTTCTATAATACAAGCCCAGTCTTGTCCTTGCATTGATCTGTTCATTACAAAGAGTAAGCACTACCAAACTGAATTGTAAAAATAACTGAAATAACAGCTAGAAAGGTGAATTATGTGCAATGCCAAGATAGCTGGTTATTCAGGGAAAAGTAAGCTCCAGAATTCACACATTCTAACTGCTCCATTTATTCAGTCCACCTGACCTGGTGATCTCTTGTTAACTGGTTAAAAGGACACAAAAAAAGTGAAATCCCTTTTCCTGAGGAAGCCAACCAAACTCAACTGATCAAGCAGCCACAGTCAGCACTGGCAAATGTGATGTAACACAAAAACTCAGCCTCTTTTGTATTTGGAAAGGTATCCTGGCATAACTCAATTTGGCTGAAAACAATCAGTCCAATTTAAGTTAAGGAACCTGGGTCAAAAAAAAAAAAAAAAATCTCAGTAACACTGCCCTGCACTTTGTTATGTAAATGCTGGGACTGGAAGGTGCTGCCTAGCCTTGACAATCATTTTTAATTTAGAAAATACCCAGATCTCCTTTTGACCTGTTGACCTCAGTGTGTTTGTCATCTTCTCCTTTTTAGTATTCTTGGAATCCTGTTTACAGCAGTAATCATTACATTATTGCTCTCTATAAAACTGACCCCAACTGGGGTCAATGCCAACAGAAAGAAGGAAACACAATTTCAAACACATAAATCTACTGCTCACTAAATTTCTCTATTATTATTACCCTATTACTTGCTATAATTTCCTCATTATTTCTGCTATCCTTTTTCCTTCAAAATCAGGAAATATTAGGTGCAGCTTTTCCCCATTTCTCTTCCTAATATTGAAACTCATCTTTTTTGATGCTGTAGTAAATCTAAAGCAAAAATTATGTCCCCTTTAGGGCAAACATGACAGCTTGCTGTTCACAGAACCAAGTAAAAGTTAGTACCCATTAATCAGTTTTCTGAAAACTGAGATTATACAGCTGCAGTTTCTGAAATAAAGAATAAGAAATAAAACAATCCATACATAATATCATGACACTAATTAAAGCACTTAGAAATGAGACCAGAGACAAAAAAAAGAGTTTCTTTGGCCCTTAGGTTGTCCATATAAATATAAAAATACTATGGGAGTCAAACTGCTTGAGCATCAGATTTTTCTTTTTTCCTGTGAAAAATCTGTTGGAGACAATCACAATAAATGAACCTAGAAATAAATTACCCCAAAGCATGAGCACAATTCTTGCAAACAGAAATTTTAGAAAGTGTTTTCTCCTGTTTTAAGAGATGAAAAAGATCACAGAGTCATATATTAGTCACAGGAATAAGGTTCCCAACCCTAAATGAACTATCTATGGAATACAAGTACAAAGCAATAAAGTACTTTTTTCATTTTTTAACATCACTAATAGTTTAAATTTGTATTTTACACAATAATCCCAGAAAGGTCTGTCCCCTGAGAGATAACGGTTCAACTAAAAAAAATAAACCAAGATTTAAAAAGTTGATAAAGGTAGGTTTGTTTCAGTGAATCTGGAATTTCACACTGAGAGGCCACATCTCATGTCAAGGGCTTAGCTTAGTCATAAAGAATGTGTGAGTTAGTTCTATTTGGAAAACATTGTTTTGAAGCAAATTATATTTATCTGATCCCTCTCAGTTGACTGAAAATCTATGAATAGAGAAATTTATTTTGCTGAATACAGGAGGTTTAGGAAACATGAGAGTTTACTTGTTTGTGGTTCCAACCACAGTTTTCACCCAGAATTTCCCTAAAAAATAAATTCCATCAGTAGATTTTCTCCCAAGGCCATGACACAAATGGAGTTTCTTATTATTCCCTGGTTGCTCTCCAGTTTTATTTTTCTTCCCTGGTTTTTTCTCCTCTAACCACTTTCATACAGTGATGCAGGTGAGGGTGGGAAGGGAAAAGGAGATTGCAAAACTATTAAATTCCAGTCCCAGCATTTACATTATGACAATCTCTTGGCCTTTTTCATCCAAGACCCATTTAATCATTCATTACTTTCAAGTAAGTGACAGATACCACGTATGTGCATCACCTTTAAGGAGATTTGTGGTTTCCAATAGATCAGAAAATATACATGCTGGAGGCCACCTAAGTCTGGTTTAATATATTAAAAATATATATATATATTTATATGGCATCTAGGATATCCCGTGAAATACAGTAAGAGTGATGAGACTTTGCCTAGATAACACCAGATTATGACAATAAAAAGCCAGCAAGATGTAATAAGAACAAGTTAGCAGGAATAAGTAACTGCAACTCTCACTGAGCAGCAATGTGAAATTTGTCACAGTGGTGATTATTTATATTGCAGCATGGAAGTAGCAGCACTATGATTAAAGTCCTGTTACAGAATTCAGTTTTAATAAGAGCTTTAACCTTTAGCTTGTTGGAAAAAAATACCATCAGAATGGCAAAAAGTCAGAACATAGAATAAGGACTTTGAGTGGTATTTTAAGCTATATTTTTACGTTGGTTGGAGGAAAAATTTATTGAGACATCAAGCACTAAATCTTCTAAAATATTTTTAGGTTTTTTCACGGTGTTCATTAAAAATAGTTTTGTGCAAGGAAATCAAGACCATTTTCACCATCAAGTCAAGATCAGCAGTCAAAGTTTGGCTCCATGAAGTTTCCTCCTGCAGCAGTAGTCACACATCACAAGTTCTCTGCCTTGCACTTTAGTCTCCTGTTCAATGTCACAAACCATCATTTTAATTTCAGATCTCAGGTGTGTTGAGACAAAATGATTTCACAAACTGAGGAATATTGTGGCAGCCCTGTCAGTGAAATTGCTGCCTAGGAACAGAAGGATGATGTTAAAGGTGAATAACAGAGCAAATGTTGGAATGCAGTCACCTTCTAAAGAGGCAAAGCACTGCTGGCCCCTCTACAGGCAATACAAACAGGATGGTGTGCACAAATCTTTCCTTTTTAGCTTTTTTTCCACACCTTTAGGCACAGAAATGTTCAAGTTTCATTATTGTTATTATATAGTGACATCACACCCTAATATTAATGTCATTAAATAGACCTTTGATAGTTAATTGTAATTTGGGCTACCATGCTGTACCATAAAATTTACAGTTTCCAATCAAATAGCACTTGGAAAAAGTAATATTGCAGTGATATGAGGGGAAACTGTGGGGAAACTGTAGGGAAACTGTAGGGAAACTGTAGGGAAACTAGGGAAACTGTGCAGCAAATGGTGGAAAATTTGAAATGTTGCAGGGTCCCAGCTTCAGCCCACGTGGGATTGAGAGCTATTCTGGTTTTTGCACAACCTTTCCTTCAATGTCCTTCATGATTAACAAAAGGGCCTCTGCAGCAGGTGTCTCTCAGCAGAGAAAAGAGACTCCAATCTCTTTGAATAAAGAGAAGAATAGCTTCTCTCTATTAAATATAGTCCTGAAACAGGAGTAGGTGTTAAGGAGAACACTGTGACTTTGTGACATTCAATAGCATGACACTGAATTGAGGCAGCATGATGAGACACAGCCCACAGACACTGGTCACTGCCACTCTCAGAAATGACAGTGGAAAAAGATTTCCAAGATGTATTTTCATCTCTCACACTCAATAGAGAACAGTGATCCCGACTCCCACATACCTGACACAGCGCTGGGTGATGATTTGAAGAGAATGAAATAATATTATCTCACTTTGAGAAAATAGAATTACTTTTGAAAATGTCATGGTTTGCAGCAACTATACATTGATTTCTTTATTACCATGAAACCGTGCCTCCACTTTTCGTAAATCAAATTAAAAGCACTACAGTAGTAATTGCTTTTCACCACTCCTAATAACTTTAGGCCCTGGGTCAAATAAAATAATTTTTCAACAAACTTTTCATAAGACGTTATTGTGCTTTACTATAGCTTTTGCTTCTACAGTGCTTTATATATTTTTCTCAAAATAAGAAAAATCAGGGAGTATAAAACAAATGTGGATTTTATGGTCCAAATGCTGGGGAGAGCCCAGGGAATTGCACTGACTTGGGGAAAAGCAAGTTGAAAACAATCCCTCTGTGGGTCAAGCAGGGTCCTTGCCCTTTCCTTTTTCTGTAACAAGAGCTCATTAACTGCTTGTTTTTAATCAATCCTGCTGCACCTTTTCTGCTCTGCTTCTTATCACATCGTCAGGGCTTGGGTGATGCAGCAGATCCAGGTCCTGGAGAATTGAGAGCTTGGGACTTCCAGGGACTGTGACACTCACACAATTTTCCCAGTTTCAATTAGTTTTTGATCTAGTGCAGCTGTTTCAAGGTGTGTTTAGGAAACTGAAGGTGTGGAAATGGGTTCAATCAGGTTTCAGTGTAGGGCTGCAAGCACTGTTAGGGACATGATGAGCTGCTCTGAGCTGCCTGCTCTGGCTGGGCCTGTGAGTGATCTGTGAACATCAGCTTTTTATCATTCTCCTCAGGCCCATTTGTAAATCCTCTTTTTTCTTAGTCATGGCCCTGTTTCCCAGTAACTCACCCCCTTTAATGGAACAAGGTGACTTCTAGGGATATTAGAAAGATTGGTTTAAAACTTAAGAAATAAAGCACAGAAGCTAGGTATCCATTCTCCCCTTTAGAGCATGCTTAAATAAACAGGGCCCAGTGAAGCCTAATTTTCATTTGCTTTGACAGATTATGGGTGGGGAGCATTAATCACTGGTTAATCTGTGGAGATATGACACAACCTTACCACACCACAAACTTAAAATCTTAGTGCAGTGCATACATCAAAGCATTTACAAACCTACACCAGCAGACAAAAGAAAAGAAGAAAAAAAACCCACAAAACGAATCTATTTCCAACTTCAGACAAGTAAAAGGTCTTGCATTCTCATTTGGTTTGAATATAGCTTGTAATAACAATAAATATTTCATGCCAGGGGCAATAGCCTTACACAGCTCTTGCTGTAGTGTCTCTCATTTCTTTCCTCTTGACCCATGTTCATATTTGCAAGGCAGACACTTCAGGGGCTACCCATGTCTACAAGCTATAAAATGATGTCAGGTTTACAGCAAGCATCCATCTTCCTTAAAAGTGCTCTCACCATTCTTCAGCAATATTCCCAATTATTAACTTAGGGCAAACCTTTACAGCATTTTGGTTGCACTGTGGAACAGAGTTGTAAAATTATTTTCCTAGGAGGATTCATTCCCATTAGTGATGCATTTACTGTTGCCACCACATGCAATCAAATCACTGTTCATATAAACCTTCCCTTGTAAATCAAGGGTTTGTATTCAACATCCTTCAAGCTGTTGCTGCTGTCATTGTGAAAATAACAAATTAAACAGATTCTCCTGGGATACTTGCTCCTGGAGTGGGTCCAGTGGTGGGCTGCACAAAGATGGTGAGCCTGGAAAATCTCTATTATTTGGATGGGGATATGGAGAATGATACCACAGATTCACACCTCTGCAGACACATCCAGCTCTTGGCAGCTTCATCCAACTTTGTCCTGCTTCAAGATCTGCTCATCTAAACCAATTAACAATTCTTTACTTGATTTAAAAACAAGGGATTGCTTTGCACCCAGTCTATTAAAAAAAAAAAACAAAAAAAAAAAAAAAAAAAC
>VZUI01089983.1:0-21213 GCA_013401135.1 Cettia cetti
CCGCTTCCGCCGCGCGCCCCGCCCCGCCCGGCCCGGTCCGCCCGGCCCGGCCCGGCCCCCCGGTCCCGCCCCCGCCGCACCGGGAGCGACGAAGCGGGAGGGACGAACGGGGCCGGCGCTCCCAGCTGAGCGCTCCGCCCCGCTCCATCCTGCGAGCCGGGCGAGCCGGAGCATCGCGGGCACGGGGCAGAGAGCCCCGCGGAGGTGCCGGTGCTGCGCCCGGGTGTGCTTCTCAGCGCCGTGAAGGCCGAGGAAGGTGGTGATTTGAGATGAGTTTGAGCTGGAATCACAAACATTCACATGCCTCGGTCATAACCGGACAGCCCGCCGTGTCCCCGCTCAGACGGGAAATCACTGGGGAGGCTCAGCCCTTCAGCTGAGGGGTGATTTAATGCTCGCTCCTGGAAAGTCCGAGTGCTTTCTCTGCTCTCACGTATCTGCCACGTTCATAGGACTCACGGGAGGATATGACTTTCCTAGGCATGGTCAACTCATTCTCTGATTTTCCAGCTGATTTCAAAAGAGTCAAGGATTTTCTTTTACCTGTGTTTTCCTTGGGATACCCTCTGATGTGTTCCCCAGCAGAAATAAAGCAGCTTGGGGACAGTCTCGGAGACCTTGCTCAGGTAAAAATCCCACCATTCCCTTACCAGTCAGCTTAGTTGAGGATTTCAGACCTGTTTCCAGTCAACCACAAACTCCCTGGTGATGGAGTTTCTACTTCTGGAGCTCAAAATCGTTGCTGCTTGCTCTCACAAGATGTTACTCTTTGTAATAAATTCCTGGGGCATGGGAAGGAAATCCCCTGGGGAAGTGCCTGTCATTTTCTAGGAACTCTGACATCACCAAAATCCCAGTCAGAGCAGGCTCCATGCTCAAAGCTGGCAATGTCCTCATCTGATTTAGGAGGAGACTTCCCTGAAGTCAGCCCAGAAGCTCAAGCACAGAAAGCTCAGGGGATGGGAAAGGACTATTTTGCTAATTTCCAGCTTCAGTTTGTTCACTGCTTATTCATTTCCGTTTGCCCTTGTGTGATACTATCCTCGGATTTTCAGAGCTCTCCCCAGAGGAAAACAAATAGACCCTTCTGTCCCCATTCTACATTAATTTAGAATTTAGCCTTCAACTCCATTTTTAAAGATATCAGCACATCTCCAATCAGCCCTTATGAATTACTTTCTTGAAATACTGTTTCTGGTTATTTTCCTCTTAAAAAAAAAAAAAAAAAAAAAAAAAAAAAAAAAAAAAAAAAAAAAAAAGAAGAGACATTCCGTGGCAAAGACCTGAGCATAAATTAAGCTTATCTAAGACAATGCAGAGTCAGATCCAGAATGTGTTACAATATCTATTTTTTTTCACAGCTTGGGTCCCTTGGAGTTGCTTGTTCCCAAGGAGAGCATTCCAGTGTTCACTGTAAGTGTGTGGATGGATGCTGTAGGACATGCCACCTCCAGACTGACAGCTGCTCCAAACACATGGGGACATGGAAATGTTGTCATTGGCTTAGTGACTGTCTGGGCTGCTCCTTTTCCCTTTGGCTAAGCAGCCTTGCAGCCTCAGAAGGGGTGAGTTTGGGCTGGGGAGGGTCTCATCTGCAGAGCTGGAGCTGGGGCTGAAGCTGGAGAAGCTGAAGCCTCCTCCACTTGCACAGGCAGTGCTGCAGGTGGATCACAAAGACCTGCAGCTGGGCAGAAGGTACAGCTGCAGTGGCATCTGCCTCATCCTGTGTGGCATCAAGAACCCACAGGATTCAGAAAACCACATGGGGTTTCTGTCTGTGCTGAAGCCTGAGGGACCATGGCCATGCTGGGGCTTCTGCCTGAGTCAGTGACAGTCTGAATGTGGTGTTGGTGTCCCTGAGGTGGTTAGGGCTGACCACTTCGGCTTCTTGCTCTGTGGTCCATGAGTTCTGAGCACAGCCCTTCATCAGGAAGTCAGACAAAAGAGGAAGACCCTGTTTCCTACAGTGTTTCAAGCAGGACTGTTGAGAAGTCTGGATTATACAGTGGAAGCATCCCTCTTTGAGGCAATAACCTGGAAAAATAAATAATGGTGGCCTGTGAAAATTGGATTTATGGAGCTTTAACAGTGCTGACCCATGAATTTTGATAAATACATTTCTACTATTAATAAAGGCACTGAGCTGCTCATCTATTGAGGGATGTCTAAAAGCTTTCTGGATGAGCAGCTGCAATGTACATTTTGCTGTATTGCTTTCCATAAATCCATAGCTGGGATGCTCCTGGCCATGTGCAAAAGTCTCTGGAGAGCACAGAGCTGGCACAGTCTGCTCCCCTCTCTCTGTTTGATCCCAGTGCAAGGAGTAGAAAAGTGGCACTGACTGGAAAACTCTGTTTTAACTATCTTCAGCTAGATCTTCATTAAATTGTGTCCACCCAGCAGCTTGACTTGAAGTGACTGTGACAGGGGAAGGAAGAGTATAATGAAGAACTATACCCCGGGATTAGGGACCAAAACTCTGCTGTTAGAGTTGCACAGTTTTAGCTTTTGACAGAAAAGTCAGTTGATGCTCCATCACTGCAGGAGTCTGCTGAAAGGATATTTGATGTACTCTGTGGAACCTTGCTATGTGCAGCTCTCAGTGTTACTCACAAATGGAAAAACAGAAGGTCAATCCTTTCAATGTAGATAAAGAGGGTGACCTGGATAGGAAAATATGATCTAAAACAGAGGAGGCTGAACTTCAGCTGGCTATTATACTCAGGAAAAAGATGCTGGAGTCCTCACTGATGATTTGCCAAAATTGTAGCCTTGATGTACAGGGAAAAAACCAAAACAACAAACCAACAAAACATGGTGATGTCATCAGGAAGGGCTTGGGCTTGCAAAATAACAAAGAGAGCATCTCCTGCCTGTTGTGTAACAGCTCGGTGAACCCACATCTGTGTGGGTCTGGCCTCTGATCATAGAATCCTGTAACCATGGAATAATTTGGGTTGGAAGGGACTTTTAAAGGTTGTCCAGTTCATCCCCTCTGCCATGGGCAGGAATGGCTTCCACTAGGTCAGGTTTCTCAGAGCCCCATCCAACCTGGTCTTGAAAGTTTCCAGGGATGGGGCATCCCAACCTCTCTGAGTAACCCATGCCAGTGTTTTACTACCTCCATTGTGGAAAACTTCCTTCTTATATCTAATCTAAATCAAACCTCTCAGCTGGAAACCATCACCCCTTGTTCTATTGCAGGACATCTTAGGATGCAAGAACATTGTGGATTTAGAGCCCTGAGCAGGGCAACTGAGATCAAGGGGATGGGGTAGCTGCAATATGAGGGGGTTCTGGGGAGGCTGGCATTTTTCCCTGGAGAAGGGGCAGCAAAACATGCCAGCCCTACAAAATCATAAAGGGAACGTAGACCTGGTGCATGATGAGCGTTAGAGTCCATCGATCAGTCTGATAGAGTGATTTAAAATGGATGAAAAGGACTTCATTTGGAGCAGGTGGGAGAATGAACTTCTGGAACTCACTGCCACAGGAGGTTGTGGAAACAAATAGGATCAGCAGGTTTATAAAAGGAAGAGCAAATTCATGAGCAGCAGCAGGTCAACAGACAGATGCTGAAGGCAGGAATGTAGCCTCTGGATTTGCTATTACTGCTTGTGTGGGAGCTGGAGGAACACAACCAAAGCTGTGCCCTCCCCAGATGGCATCTCCTGCTGCTGGAAAACACAGAAAAACAACACGGGGAGAGAGGAAGTTGATGTCACCAGCAGAGCATTGCCTGTCATTGCAGCTCCAAGCAAAATCAGATCTCCCAGGTGGTTGCTGTGTGGTAGGAAGACAGGGAAACCAGCAGGAAAAAACATTTTGCATTTCTATTCAATTTCCATCTTTGTAGTGAAAATCTAATCAATGCTCATTTTCTGTCTTCTACCACTTTTCCTTTTTCCACTGGCAAAACAGCCACTGGAGGAGGTGGGAGGATTCCAAAAAGTTTGAATTCAAGTATATTTCAATCATTCTTTATTTTCGGACTGCTTGCCTGAAAAAAAATCCCCTTCGCCTCAAAAACTGATGGAAGCCACCTCCAAACATCCAATATCTCTGGGAAAAGAGGGAGGGGGATGGAGTCATAGAAACAAGACCATCATGTATCTTATCTTTAGCAGGGTAAAAGGAGGAAACCAAGGAACTACAAACCAGTTGGCTTCAAGTAAAAAAACAAACAGTGGGGCTTTTAATCAAAGAAAGAGATGAGTAATAATCATGGCCATTGCCAAGAATGAATCCTTTCAAATGAATCTGTTTTCCTTCCGTGACAGATTCCAGTTCCTTGTTTACCATTATTATTTACTGTTCTGTCATCAGTAACTTGTGTCGTAGTGGAGAATGTCCTTATTAAGTTCTCAGATGTTCCTGAGCTGGAGGGGCTGCAAGCACTGGCTTAAAATTCAAAAGGATCCAGACAAATCAGGGAGATCATTTCAGCAGAGAAAATCTGACATTTAGTGGCTGTCCAAACACACAGCAAAGAAGCAGAAGACCTATTGGCTACACCCCTCATGGGTTACACTATTGCCATATTGAATTCCAATATGGGATGCATAAACAAGAACAGTTTGTAAAATACATGATGTTTTCCCTCCTCGTTCCAGCAAGAGGATCTGCCAACTGGGCTCCTCAGATCAGCTTCCAGTGAGGAATTAATTCTCTGTCTTCCCACTGCTTGTTTGCTAGATCCCCCCTTGCTACTGGGAAGATAGAAAATTCATGGAGAATTCCTGTTAAACTCCCTAGGATGCTTGACCTCCTCCAGAAGTATGTGTTCCTGTGTCCCTTTCCAGGACACACTCTCTAAGGCCATGACTATCTAACCAACATAATAAGTTACAATCCAACCTACCTGAACAATGCTGTTTGCAGCTTCTCAAGAGACTGGTGAAAGTTCTGTGATTGGCTAAGTCATTGCCATCAAGCTCATTTCCTGATGTCATTTAACTCCTCCTTCAATAAAAATGAGCTCTGAGATGCCACTTGCCTTGGTGGCACCATGGAACAGAACACTGTGCTGTTCTGGAGGTGCGTTTGAACCCCGGGTTCTTTGTCCATCAAGAATGAATGAGAGCTGAAAAAGTCCTGCTGAGAGTGGAGATACCAAAACAGGCATGACCTGGAAATATTTATCTTCCTTCTTCTGCTGAAGCTGCCTGGTGTGATTTGGCTTCCTGAATGCTGCCATGGCCTGGATCAGGGGGCTTTGCGTCCGAATCCACCTCCTCAGCATCACCCGGGGCTGTTTCAGGCTGCTGCTGCTGTGGCAATGCAGAAGTTGCCTCCAGCTCTCTCCTCAGCACTGGACCTGCAGCAATGCCAGCTGCAAAACCAGCCTGGGCCAGCACTGGGGCAAATATTTGACCTGCTCTGCTCCAGAGCCTGGCTGCTGTGGTGCTGGCGGGTCCCGAGGCAGCTGGGCAGGGATGCCAGCTCAGGGAGTGCCAGCTGTGGCCAGTGTCTGTCCCATGGGGCAGGCTGTGTCGCAAAGCCGTGGCCACCGAGGGCTGCCCAGCGAAGGGAGCCCTGTGCTATGAGCCAGGAGACAAGCGGGGCTCGGGGTTGGAACTCTCAGCACGGCCCACGGGCTGATGGGGAGGGCTCTGCACCTCCTCCGAGCCGGCAGCAGTGTTCCCAAAGCACTCGGGATCTGGAAGCCCCTGGCGCAGCTGCCCTGCTTCTCCCAGCCCTCGCAGCCTCTGCCTGGCCCCGATAAAGCGCCACGGCTGGAGGTCCCCATCTTGTGGCAGCAGGGACAAACGGCTGGCACAACACGAGCTCCGCGCTTCTCCGGCCGGGCGGAGCGCTGCCGAAGTGCTGCAGGGGCAGGACGCTGCCCACTGCCACCCGCCGTGTCCTGCCTGAGGTCACAGCACGGCTGGGGGGCAGTCAGAAGATAAAGCAAGTTGGGAACAATTTTCACCCCTCACGTACACACTGTCCCCGCATTGCTCTTACACCTTGTCTCGTGTGCCCACCATGCTGGGGACCATGAGGGCCCTTAGTGGCTGGATTTGGAGGAGTCCAAGTCCCTGCTGGATTTGATGCTGGCTCTTCCCAACGCTTTCCACAGCAGTTCACACCTCCTTGCACAGCTGTGTGTCTTGAGTCCCCACCATATCCTGATTCTCCACAAGATCCCCAGGAGGCTGTTCCTACTGCTCTGCCTGGGTGATGCTCCTGGCTGGAGAAGTGGAACCTGCTCCAACACCTCCTCCATACAAAGGTATATCAGACTGGCCAGTGATGCCCTGACTGGCTTTCCCCTCCTTTCTTTACTGTGCCCAGTAGGCACATGGCCCCTGAAGGGCCTCCTTCTCTCTTTGGAGTTTCTCCTGTCTCTGTGCATTCACAGTGTCTGGAGGCCGTGGGATTGAGGAAGGGTCCATCCTTGCCAGTACCAAGGATCAAAGGAGCCTGTGGCAACCTTGGCTGGCTTTGTGAGCTACCCTGGGGCTTCCTTGAACCTTCCCTCCTCACTAAGGACCTCCCAGCCCTTACTCAGCACCTGGCAGGTTGTAGCCTCCTGGGACTATCTGTTGCTCAGTCTCCCACCACACCCACGGCTGGAGGAGAGCCCACACTTTCCCTTATCAGCCCCCCCAGTACAGCCACGCTGCTGTGGGCTGCGATAAGGGCTGGGGGGTGCAGACACCAGCAAAACTCCTGGGCTCCTTTTCGTGCCCTGACACTGCCCCACACTGCTGGATCTGGAGCTGAGCCCCATCTGCTCCCCTTGCAGCTCCCCAGGACCCCTCCACAGTGACAGCCTAGCTATGGGTGGAAGAAATCTTCCACCACTGCAAAGCCCTGTGTCATGGGTGTGCAAAGAAAGATGTCCTGGCACAGGCAGGGCCTCAGGCTGTTCTCACTCTGCTACCAGGCAGAGGGTCACAGAGCCCCTGTACTCCTGTGTCTCCTGAAAACATTTCTAGGAGGAGATGCCCATCCGAAGCTATCCAAGGGTGCATGGGGCCTGTGGTGCAAGAGGGGATCCCAGTGTGGAATTCCAGTGGGACAGCCTGGGGCTGCAGGGAACCTTCCATGGGTCTCTCCCCTCCACTGCTGCCTAGAAATGCTGTTTGCTCCCAGAGCCCCATGGCAGCAAAGCAGTGTCTGCCTGCTGGACACCACCCCCCAGATGCTGCCTCCTCTCACCGACAGCAAAACCAGAGCCCATTTCCTCCATGTACCCACCTGGTGGCGGGGGAGCCCTCCAGTTCAGAGCCCCAGAGCACATCCCTCCCGCTCCCCTCCCGCAGGCAGCATACAGAGCAGGACACCAGAGCTGGAGCACAAATGCAAGAGATTTTATTTCAGAGCATTTGACTGCTCCTGTCAGAGGGCTGGCGGTGTGTGGGGTCCAGCTCTGGCCACGGTACACGTCTTAACGGTACTTGGCAGTCAGCACAGTGCCCACGGCACACAGGAACTTGTCCAGGGAAGCGTGGACCTCTGGGGTCAGGAGAGAGGGGTTGCGGGAGGCCACCACCACCAGGAAGCACTGGCCCAGCAGCTGAAAGGCAAAACGATGTGGTGAGCAAGGGAACGAGGCAAGGGGGAAACCAAGGGGTGCTGGGCTGGTCACTCCTTCCCAGACACTCACTTTGAAGTTGACGGGGTCCACGCGGAGTTTTTGGGCGTGGAGGTCGCTGAGCTTGGAGAGGGCACCAGCAATGTCATCGATGTTGTTGGCAGCTTCGACCAGTGCGGCCGCCACCTTCTTGCCGTGACCCTTGATCTGAGCAGAGCCCTTTCCTAGGTCGAAGTGGGGGAAGTAGGTCTTGGTCTGGGGGTAGGTGGTGAACATCCTGGAGAAGAGAGGGGTTCAGAGACAGGTGAGACAGGGTGGCAAAGGACAGAGACAGCTGCGGGTGGGGAGAAGAGGGGGCAGGTGCCAGGGAGTCGGGGCTGGAGGGGAGAGAGGGTCACACCGGGGACAGCCACACTACCTCTCCAGGGTCTCGGCGCCATAGTCTTCGGCCTGGCCGCCGATTTTGCCGAAAGCGGCCTTGACGTTGGCCTTGTCGGCGGCGGACAGCACCATGATGTCACCCCTGAGTCGGCAGCTCCAGCACGGGTGTCCCCGCCGGCCGCCGCCGCCCTTATATGCGGTGCTGGGGCTCCGCCCGCCCCTGTGCCGGCCCGGGGGTGCTGGACCCCGGCCAGGCGGGGCCGCCGCCCGTCCTCCTCCGCCCCGCTCCGCCCGGGCACCGGCACCGGCACCGGCGGGGGCTCTGCCTCGGCACCGCGGGGTGGGCTCGGGATTACGCTCAGGGCTTGCTCCAGAGCGGGTGGGTGGGCTCTGCCCCACGGACACGTGCTGACACGAGAGCACGGTTAGGCTGAAGGTTAGGCTTGGGGTTAGGATGAGGTTTAGGTTTAGGTGTAGTGCCTGGGCTGGCATGGGTTGTTGTTGGGGTCTGCGCTGGCACTGGCAGAGGATCCCGTGTGTGTCCCCTGGCATGGGGTGGGACACTGGCTGGGTGCTCCTGGCACAGGCTGGATGGGTTCTGGTTGTTGGGACAGCAGCATGGGGGAGTCTGTGCCCCACACCCCCACACAGCTCCATGTGCACCTGCATGTACAGACTGACCACCCAACAGCCTGCTCACCCCCCGAGCTGCCCAGGACGCACACTGCCCCTGCAAACACTGCCAGCTGCCACCTACCTGTCCTTGCACACACATGTGCTGTCCCTGTACAGCCCTCTGCCATCCAGCACAGTCCCTGTGCACAGCTGCCCCACTGCACTCCCTGCCCTTGCTCCTCAGGACACCCCACAGCAGTGTAGCCCACCCCACAGTGTGTGCCCCCTTCAGCCCCTGCTCCTTGAACCTCAGTCACGTCTGTTTGCTAACAGAGCCTGGAGCTCCCCTGCCCCAGCCCCCTCTCCTGCACTGTCTGTGCTGGCCCTGGTGCTGTGGGGCACTGGGGGACCCTGACTTCTGGGCAGGGGGACACTGGGCAGAGCCACAGGATCAGCACTGGGCTCTGCTCCAAGCACTTTGGGAAAATACGAGAGACCACGGTGGTCTATGGTGAGCCCTGTGTGCTCCAATGTTGAGATGAAGGTGAAGAATGTATCAAGGGCAAAGAAGATGAGGATGGTGAGGAAGACAAGGAGGGTGAGGGGGCTTGCAGAGCTCACAGTAGGTTCAGCAGGTGGCACAGACCAGCAGTGACAGTTCACACCCGTGTTTCCTCCGTGGCAGAGGTTCTTATCATTTGTGTTTGGGGGAGATTAGCTCGGTCTGGCACCACTTCAGAGTGGGGAGGGAGGGCTGAGGGGGCTAATTTTCCGGGAAGCAGCAGCAGGGCAGTGTCTGCTGCATGTGTGTGCATGGGGGGAGCTGCCAAGGCAGCAGAGCCCTTCAGACTGATGGCACAAAACCAAATGGGTGTAAATGCACATGAGCACACTGGGATGTGGACTGGGATGTGTTTGAGGATGGAGTGTAGGCGCTGTGGGTTCACCTGCAGGAGTAGGGGCTGCCAGGCCTGTTTGTGAGCAGGCAGGGTCCCTGCATGCCCCCACCTACCACCTACCCACACCTGAACACTCAGGCACCTCTCCCCTGCAGGATCCTCCCTCTGGTGTCACAGCACAGAGCAAACCCAGGGCCAGTTTGGAATCTCATAGCCTGCCACCTGTGATCACTGATATTTTAAAAATTCAGGTTCCAAAGTCCTGAAAACCAGTGTCCCTATACTGGACTGCAGATTTGCCCATCCCATTCCTACCCTGCCCAGGTCCCAGGGGAAGAGCAGACAACTGGGGCAGATGTGGAGGTTCTTCCCTGGCAGTTGACTGGGATTTGTGGCTCAGGAGCTTGAGTCCCAGAACAGTCTTTGTGCTTAATGGTCTGCAGTGGACTTTTTTCACTCCATGAATTCTCAGATTGCTTCTGGAGTTCGTGCAAGCACTTAGCTCCCACAGAATTCCTAATAAAGTCCTAAAAAGCCATCTTAATAGATGGAGACAGGCAGGATTTATCCTACAGCCCCATCATCCCCCAGGAATCCTTCAAGGGAATGCAAGGACCTCATTTATCTTGGCGTAGCCTTCGCCCTTCTCCCTGGAGGGATGCAGACACAGCTTCATTCCCTGGGTCCTGCTATCAGCTTCATCCCGTGCTGGGAAGGGTTGGAAGCAAATGGGGCCCTGGGGGACACGCAGGGAGCGCAGGGCTGGTGCTGCCCTTCCCGTGCCACATCTGTCACACCTGAGCCCCTCCCTCCAGCAGGAACACTGCCACACTTCAGCCCACCCCAACCCCGGCCCCGGCACAAACAGACGCTTTGCTGCAGCGAAAGAGTCTTTTTTATTGATGGCAAACAGGCACGGCTGACAGCTCATCTGTACTTCTCGGCCAGCACGCTGGCCACGGCCGACATGAACTTGTCGACGGCAGAGTGCACCTCGGGGCTGTACTCCTTACCCAGGCGGGTAGCCAGCACCACCTGCAAGCACTGCGCCAGGAACTGCAAGGAAAAACGGGGCTTAGCACTGCCACTACAGCCCCCATGTCCCATCCCGGTCCCTGTCCCACATCCCCTGCACCCCATCCCCTGCTCCCCACCCTGATCCCCCATCCCCTGTCCTCCATCCCCCGGCTCCCATCCTGCTATCTGTCCCCCATTCCCTGTCCCTCAGTCTCTATTCCCCACCCCCTGCTCCCTGTCCCCCCATTCTGATCCCTGTCCCCAAACTCTGTCCCCACTCCCCATCCCCATCCCCCGCCTGCCTTGAAGTTCACGGGGTCCACACGCAGGTTGTAGGCGTGCAGGTTGCTGAGCTCAGACAGAGCCTGGCTGAGGTTGTCCATGTTCTTGATGGCAGTGCCCAGGGCAGTCACCACTTTCTTGCCATGGCCACGGATCTGGTCAGAGCCTTGTGACATGTCGAAGTGGGGGAAGTAGGTCTTGGTCGGAGGGTAGGAGTGGAACATCCTGGGGGAGTGGGACAGTCAGTGGTGCTGACCCAGCCAGACCCTCCACATTGGCCCCTCCGCGGGGCTCCCACCCCCTCGTCCCCCTCTCCCACGGGGCCCCCAGGCCTGTACCTCCACAGGGTCTCGGCTCCGATTTCCTCCTCGGCGCCACCCAGCTTTCCCCAGATCTGCTGGATCAGCTTCTTGTCCTCGGCGGTCAGCATGGTGGCGGCTGGAAGAGTGGGCAGGGATTGGTGGCAGCTGCAGCTGCAGGGACGCCTCTTATAGCCGCTGGCACCTCCACCCAGCCTTATCTTATCACACTGAGGGGCGAGGGGATGGCCGGGCCTGGGAGCGGCTGCGGCACTGCCTTGGGGGGCCCCGGATGCCTCGGGGGGAGCCCTGCCCTAAGGAGGCCCCGGGGGGCCCGGCTGCCTGTCCTGCCCCACTGCACCAGCACAACACCAGAATGGGGCAGGGGGCAGCACCTGACCAGGGTGCCCCATGGACAGCAGCAGCCCTGGGCATGTCTCACAGGTGCCACAGCCCTGTCCACCCTGGCTGGCACGTCCTCAAACCTCCTGCTGTGATCCATCATTCCCCACAAATGGGCCAGGGTTCTCCTTGGCTCTGAGGGTATTGAGGTAGGTCCTACAAGTGTCCCATGTCCCCTCCAGACTTTGGCACCTCCAGCCCCTCTCTGCCCCAAGAGCCCCATGGCCTCTGAGTAGGAGCCATGGACAAGCCCTCCCAGAGAAACCCAGGCAGGGAACAACCTCTTCTTTGGGTTCATGATCTTCCCAAAGTCCATCCTGTGATGCTTGTCAGTCCTGGACTCCTTCCCTTCTTCCCACACCAATATGTACTCCTGCCTCTCCCCATAGATGCTGGGAAATCCTGTAGGGCACATGTTGGCTGTCACACAATAACAGAATTTCAGAATAATAGAACTATTAATGTTGGAAAAGGTGTCCAGGATCATCGAGCCCAACCACTCCCCCAGCACTGCCAAGGCCAACACTGAACCAGGTCCCCAGGAGCCATATCTGTTAAATCCCTTCAGGGACAGGGATGCCATCACTTCCCTGAACAGCCTGTGCCAGTGCCTGACAATGCTTTCAGTGAAGAAATTTTTCCTAATATCCAACTTAAGCCTCTCCTGGCACAATTTCCTCAGACTCTCACATCCTTCTCTCAGCCTCTGCAGGAAGGAGTTGGTGCAAACATGGGGTAAGGGACACACCACATGCTGCCCTAGCACGTAAATAATGGATTTAAACCTCCAGGTTACCTGACATCCATGGATGCAGAATGCTTTAAAAGCTGCTGTGGTGACATGTTTAGAGCTATTTGGTGGCCTAAGAGCTTCCACATCACCTTTCTCCCCCTTGTCCAAACACAGTCCCTAAATTCCATGGATGAGGTGAGGACTGCCACTTGCAGTGCTGGCTCAGGCTGGCCATCAGAGCAGGCTGAAGGCTTTGCACCCACTGTTTCATGCCAGAAGTCTCTGAGATAGGAGCTGACATGGCGCTGTGCTTTAGGTTTTTGGCCAAACTGGCCCTGGTAACAGGCTGATGTTCCAGATTTTGTTGAGCAGCATTTGCACAGCATCAAAACTGTCTCTGCTTCTCACTCTGCCCACACCCAGGGAATAGATTTTGAGGTCCTGGGAGAGGACACAGCCAGGCAGATAGGCCCAACTAATCAAAGAGTTATTTCATACCATATGACACCATGCTCAGCAATCAAAAGGAAAAGAAGGGGTTTGAGGGAGTTTTGGTGGGTTTTCCATGGTTTTTGCTCATGAACTGGCTGAACAACAGCCTACCTGTGGGATGTGGTGAGTGATTGCCTTTGTATCCCCTGTTTTGTTTTCTGCCCTGTGCTTCCTCTTAGTCTTCACTTCTTTACTTCTGTTTGTTTGATCTTGATCCCAAATTTTTCTTGCTTTTATCTTCCTTTGCCTTTCACCTCCTCCCATTGTGGGGGGGAGGTGAGTGGGCAGCTGGGGTGCAGTGGCTGCACAGTGGGGTTAACACACAGAAGAAACACATCAGATACCACATCCATACCCCATGGAAAGAGGCACGAGAGGACAATGCCCTGCACTGCAATGCAGGTTTGGTTCCCAACAGGCTGGGATAGGTTTTGGATAGGTTAAGCAGGAAGCCTGGGTCCATTCAATGTCCTAGCAGGGTAAAAGACTCATTCCTGGTCAGCCTGGAAACAGACTCTGGTGGATATACCTTGGTGAGCAGCTGCAGTCACAGGGCTCCAGCCCGTTCTGGGCTTCTGCTCAATGCTATGTTGCTCTCACTGAATGTTATGTTATCTCCTCTGAACTGGCACATGAATTAGTATGAGTTCATTAGTATATGAATTAGTACATGAGTTTATGAAGTTTAGTATTTCCCCATCCTATTGTGTAGGCATTTCAGAACAGCCCTGCCTGAACAGTCAGGTGTGGGCAGAACACATTGAGATGAAAGCACAGAGACCACAGTTCACATGTGAATTATTTATTGGCTTTTGCAGATGACTGAGCCCCTGCAGCGGGGATTTAAAGAGCTGCCCAGGCAGGGGTGATACCCCAGTGCCTGGCAGCAGGGCTGGGCTGTGGATGGGCCTCCCTCACCCTCTGTTGAGGGCATTTATCTGTACTTCTCCGTCAGAACAAAGGAAACACTGGACAGGAACTTGTCCCACGCAGCATGAACTTCTGGGGTGAAGTCACTGGGATAGTGGGCAGCCATGGAGCACAGGATACAGTGGGAAAGCAGCTGTAAGAAAAAGCAGCATGAAATCCATCACAATGAGTGCCAGGTATCAGTGTAGGGTCTGCAGTGGACCTTGGGCCCAGTGTGTTCAGGGATGACAACTATGACAACTATGTATGACATCTCAGTGCTGCTGCCTGAGATGGGAGTGCAGAAGCACAGGTTGTCTTTTGTATAGGGCAAAAGGCCCTGCTTCATCCCTCTCCCTCTTCCATGTGCCCCTTCCTCCCTCAAGTGCAACAAAGTGGGACTGTTTATAATTTATTAAAACTTTGTTCAAGACAGGTGATGTAGCTTGATGTGTGAGGCAGATTCATGAATTACAGCAAAACCAGCAGAGATTTGAGACTGTCTAACACAAACCACCATGGGAGCCCCCCAAGTAGTTCTTTGCCTGCACTGGACCAGAACTTCCATTAAAAGACCCAGTCTCAGGTTAAAAATCATATGAGAAACAGGCTGTGCAGCACAGCCAGGGATTAAGCTGCCATTAGCCCACATGACCTGTGGTCTCTAATTTTGTGATGGCAGTTTCCACCCCTGAAAGTCTCTGTGCTCACTCACCTTGAAGTTCACGGGGTCCACCCTGAGGATGTAAGCATGCAGCTCGCTGAGCTTGGCCAAAGCCCCTCGGATGTCACCAATGTGCTTCACAGCTTCCCCGATGGCATTCATGACCTTGGAGCCGTGGCCATGGAGCTGAGCTGAGCCTTGGCTCAGATCAAAGTGAGGGAAGTAGGTTTTTGTCTGGGGGTAGCTGAGGAAAAGCCTGGAGGAGAACATGAGGAAGAGGGTCAGCAGTAGAAATGGCACGAGGTGGTAAAACCTCAGAACAAGTGCATTGTAAACCTTCTGCAGCACATCCAGGTTAGACAGCAGGTTTATTTGTACGTACTAGAGAAGAATTAAGTGTTAAAATTATTTAAAATTTACTGTAATTTTGGGTTTGGTTTTGTTTGGTTTTGTTTTTAATAAATAAAAACCCCAACTTGTCTCCAAATTTCCTGTATTATATTATAACCAAGTTCCCAGGACCTTCAAACTAAAATGAACAAACCAGAGTTGATATAAATGGTACTCAGAATCCTGAAAGAAGGAATACAATACTTTATACTGAGCTGTAAATAGCATTTAAATCACTTTGAATAACAAGAATTTCTGATAATTTCCATACCCTTTTATGCCAGCTTGCTTAATTGGTATGGACTTTGCATTACTGTGCCATGCTTCATGCAGGGGGTCCAGCTGTCTTGTTTCCTAACAGTTTGTTACTTACCAACTGGAACAATGAAACCTGAGTATCCAGTGGATTTAGTGGACAGCTATTCTCTTAATGCATAAAAATTTTAAGAGAAAGTGCATCACATGTACAATAAACCACTTTAAGTTTATCCCCTAGTAGAGATAATGGTGTTTAGGAAACTGAATATGAATGACTTTGAGTTCCTCACCAGTGCTTCTGGCTATGAATTCTTCTGTATGGCTATTCTAAGGAGAAAAAAAACCCTATTAAATAGTTTTAAAAAATCATGGTTTACTGCTAGATTGTGAAGCATTTAGTAGCACAGATATAACCCCTGAAGATTACATATCAAACAGCACAACTCTTCATCAAGTCCCCCTGGTCTCCCTCACCCAAGTTCTACATGAGATGCATCTCAATAGCAAAGCCCTCTTTGGAGGCCTGCTGGGCCTTACCTCTCCAGTGATTCTGCCCCAATGGCATCAGCTTGGGTGGCCACCTTGGCCCAGATGGTGACCACGGCGGCTTTCTCGGCTTGGGTCAGCGTCATTGTGAGGAGGTGCTGGCTCTGTCCCCTTGCAGTGACCGCTCGGAGCAGGTTTGGACTCACCACCCTGGCAGCCCTGGTTATAAAGGGGAAGGGGAAGCAGCCCTTGGTGCCTGTCCACACTCATTGGTCACTCCAGAGGCTCATGGAGTGGGGGACGCTTATCTCCCGAGAAGCAATGGCTGCTTTGGGAAGGGTCAGCACACTGCCCTCCTGCCCTGCCAGCCTTATCAGCTTCTTGCTTCTTAACCTAATGCTGTCTGGTCCAAAGAAATTGTCTGAACATGTATTGATACATGAACAGAGAGATAATGCTGCAAAATTCCATTGCTGAAGCACTAGGACACATCTTTAAGCTGAGGAGCATGTGGACTCCAGCACAGTAAGGCGCCTGGAGAGGAATCCGATTTCCACCCTTGCTTCACAGATGTGAACACAAGACTCTGGGCCTTTCTGATCCATCCACTTCCAGTATATGTGGCTGCATCATGTGCAGTATTCCACATAAAATGCTTTGTAGGTAGCAGTAGCTGGGAGATTGGTAGTGTAGTTCAGAAGAGAAATTAAATCTTGATTTTTTAAGAGTAAGTGCAGATTTTGCCATTTGCTTCAGGACTTCACTTTGTCAGCCTGTTGCAAAGAATTAGGGACTCACTTTACGATTGCTGCCTGTAGTAGTACTGGTAGTAAGGATGACTTTGGATACAAGAATGAAGAGTTTGTGAAATTCAGTATGGTGCTAGAAAAAAGTGTGTGTGTGAGAAAGCCCAGTCAGATTTCTTTTTTGTAATTCTCAGACTGCACACCTTTGATTTCTAACTGTGTGATCTTACTGTTAACTGCCCTCTGCACTGTAAAATAGCCCTCAGCACTCCAGTCAGTGTTGGCTGTGTTGTGCTATGTGCTGGACATGCACAGGAGCTCCTGGTCCCACAACAGATGGCTGGTACCATCAGGGCATGGGCCCCAGATGGGTGAAGGACCAAACAAGCAAAGCGAAGACCAGCACAGGTCTGTAATCACAGATAAGTGGGCAAAGTGTCAAAGAAATACCCTACTGGAGATGGTTGCTCCCAGAACCTCTGGGAGTAAATATCCTGCCAGCACATAAAGCAGAGGTAAATCTCTTTGCCATGATGATAAACTACAGCAGCCTCAGACATCACCACTGAGAGCTGGCAGCTGTGCACAGAGCACTGGCTGGTACAGCCAGAGAGGTCAAATAATGTCCTCTGCCCAAGCAGCCCTGCACATTTGTGTGGAGGAGGTTGGTGTGTCTCAGCCAGAGACGTGTGACAGCAGCACTATGCACTGCCACAGAGGGTGTTCCCCAGCTATGGTCATCCTGCTAAAGGGAAAGCCCTTCTAGGGATCTAATGATCCTTGGGCCATGCATGGATTGGGGCATGTCCAGCCTATGGATACCTGTATTGGAGCACAGCAGTCACACAGGACTGTGCACTGGCCTTGGAGCCCCTCAGGAGCCACAGGGAGCTGTGCTGTGCTGCTGGAAAGGTGCTGGGTTTGGGGTGGCACCCATGTGTGGGTGTGTATGGCAGGGATCTCTTCTATGCCCTCACATGGGGATAGGTCTCTCCTCTCTGGGTAGACTCTGTAGCCTGGAGGAGTTGATCCATACACTACAAACAGACCCCACTGTCCTGGGGCTGTGCCTCTGCCACTGCATCCTGGGCTCAGGTGGGAATGAACCAGGGATGGGGTCACACAGCAACTTCTGTATCCTCTGGTGTCCCCACTTTGCTGGGCCATGTGGCACTTGTAGAAGGGCTCTGACCCACCCCTTGTACTCTGCGCTGGGCTCTAATTTAAGCTTCTCTGCATGCCATCTGTCACACAAATTAGAATAAACCTTGGGCTTTCCCAAAAAGCAGGCATAAAGCACTTGAGGCCTCTCAGTCTGCAAGCTTGGCTGGGTTTGGGGATCTTGAATTATCATCCCCTCTGTGGAGGCCAACAACTCCTCTGGGATTAAGTTTCAGATTGTGTTCAGTGCCACAGCTCCTCCTCAGTCCTTCTGACCATGGGCTGGGTAATTCACTCACTTTAAAGAGAGGATATAAAAGCAGACTCATCTGAGACCCAAGGAGGACAATTGCTTTACCATAGGGAATATTATCAGAGGGCTCTTTGTATACCTCCCCTTTGATAGTGCCATACAGATCCCCTGAAAACTCAGAGCTCAGTCTGGCTACACAGAGGCAGAGCAGTGCAATCTCCAGCTCAAAGTGCCACTGACTGCATAGGCAGAGCCAGAGTATGTACAATGTGGTATTCAATTTATAAAACTTAAATGGATAGCAGTACCAAGAGAGGCTGTATTCATCATCCCTTGCTACACACATTTCCAAAACTTGCAGTTTTCCAATAGAAAATTTACTTTGAAAATATAGATGCTGTTGTGAAATATCCATTTACATAATGTTTTTGTCTCCTCCCCAATGTGCTGCCTCTTGGGCGATGTGCTGCGTGGCAGTGCTCCAAGCTCTCCTCAGTGAGAGTGCTTTTAATCAGGGGTTACTCAACCAAGCTGTGACCCAGATAAACACAGGGATAAGGCACAGACCATCAGGGCTCCTTCCTATTCTGTGTAACCTGGGCATTGCTCCTCTGTGACTGAAGGATTAAGATTTGTGTGCACACAGAGTGATGTCTGCACAGGAGAATTCATCATCACTGAAACCATTACGGAATTTGAATTCCTTTTCTGAGAGTTACTCCTGCACCATCACAAAAGCCAGAGCAGCCAAAAGGTGACAGTGGTTTGCTAGGAGTTCATTGCTCACTCAGGATGAGGGCTGTGCTGGTGATTGTTGTGGGAACTCCTCAGGATCAAACCTGGTGGGAGAAGTCTGATCCTCAACACAACCTGACATGGAAAATTACTACCTCTGGCTTTGCATGAACCTCTCAGCCAAGTTCCTCATTCCAGTGCTTCAGCTACCCATGAGGAAGCGAGACAAGGGGATCCAGGCCTCAGGAATGCAAAGAACTGGACAACATCATTGCTGCTGTTCCTGTGTCACAGGGCCAGTAGTGAAGATATGTCCTCTGGGAAACCCCACCAAACCGGCCTTCCTCTCATGTTGCTTCTTCTCGTGATGATCTACAGCTCCACTGCAGAATGTCCACCCTTGGGCAGGTCATAAATCTTTGTTAGGAAATCACCAAAAGGGATTTTTTCTGTTTTTAATTAATGCAGGTATTTTTAAATCCAAAATCTGTTCTAAAAGCTGGCTACCAGAGTTTCTCATTTTAAACAGCAGAAGCAAGCAACAGACCTGTCAGCTAATTGTAAAAGTAGGATTCTAATTTCCTACAGCCCTGATTGTAAATCCAATTGAATGGCATCACTGTGAGATCAGGGATAACTTTCCCCACGGGTCTGTATTATCCACAGGAATTGCCTTCCCCTCAAGGAGAATGCTGTGGATAAGGGGGCACATACATCTGCTCTAACTCTGAAATATTTGAGACATATTAAATTTTGAAAGTCTGAAAAGTGGAGTCTAAATCCTGGGTTTACTCTCTAATTTCCTACCAGGGCTTGAAGAACTTAAAATCATTGCTTTAAATGACACAGCTAACTCCAACTAAATGTCCAAGAGCTGGGAATGACAGGTAGGCCTATAATTTATTATTTAAGAAAGTAAAATTATATTTTGAAGCAGACATACTGAAATTTTAACATGACAGCCCAGTGCTGGTGTACAAGGAGTGCTCTGCTATGATAACAGGACTGGTCTTTAATCACCCCAGGAAAACTCTCTCCCCTCAGCATTGCCTTCTCTCGCTCAATTGCTATCACTGGCCTTGTGCAGAATGGCCCTGTAGATTACACCCTGCTGGGGCTGCTCATCTCCCTCTTCAGCCACCCACCTCTGTCCCTTGGGGGACTGCAGAGCAAAACCCAGAGTGGGGATATCTCAGGGTGTCCAAGCATCTAAGTACTGCAATGAAATACAGAGGAATTTGCATAAAACCCATGGGCAAATATAATTGCTAATAACTTCTGATCTCGGTTAAACACACACACACGCAAAAGGAAGGCATCAAGACTGCTGCCAAGGGAATAAATTCAGTCTTCCTAATCCAGAGGCAGGAGTAAAAGCACAGGAACCATGAGGCACGTTGAATCAGAGCTGTGAAGTGAACATGAGCAACAAGCCTAAGACAGCCTTTCCATGAGCACAGGGAGCCCACAGGTCTGACTTCCACAGCTCCCGCCCTGCAGGTATCACGGAATCATTAAGGTTGGAAAAACCCTCTGTAGTCCAACCATAAAGCAGCACTGTCAAGCCCACCACTAAACCATGTCCCAAAGTGCCACATCCACATGTTTTTTGAATACTTTCAGGGATTGTTATTCCACCACTGCCCTGGCAGTTCAGCGCCTGTCCACTCTTTCCATGAGGATGATAACGGGGGGGGGGAGTCTGGGCGTGGGGGAGATGATGAGCCCTCACTGCTCTTGGCTACCAGCTCTCAGGAAAGTTCTGGAGTTAATGACTGAACTGGCTGAAAGCCCACAAATGATCCAAAGTGGCCAAAACCAACAGCATTGGGCAGTCCAGGATCCAGCAGCCCCTGTGGAGGGATCCAGGGCTGGGGCTGCCATGCACTGTGTGGGTACGGGGCTGAGCGGGGCCATGCTGGGGCACTGGGCTGAGCTGGAAGGTGCTGATTGCAGGCATGTGAAGCACTGGAATAAATTGGGAGTGTATGGAACAGGCAGTGGTGTCCATGGGACACTGGGATTGAGAGAAAGAAAGTGTCAGGTGCTGGTCAGAACTGGGGGCATTGGGCTGTGCTGAGAACGGGGCTGTGTGCCGTGATGGTCTGAACTGGGGGCACTGGGCTATACTGGGAACACAGCTGTACATCAGGTGCTGGTCAGAACTGGGGATGTGGCTGTGTGGAGGCATGAGGTGCTGGTCAGAACTGGGAATACCGGGCTGTACTGGGGACGGGGCTGTGTGTGAGGTGCTGGTCGGAACGGGGGGCATGGGGCTGCACTGGGCACGGGCCGTGGGGTGGAGGGGCCGCACCGGGCAGAGGCGGCCCCGGCCGCGCTGTCCCCGCCGGGTGCCGCTAGCGCCGGCCGCGCCGTGTGCCGGCGGAAGCGGAAGGCAAAGCGGCCGGGCCCTTCCTGCGGGAAGCCCGAGCCGAGCCGGCATGGGCGAGAGCACCAGCCCCATCAGCGTGATCCTGGTGAGCTCGGGCAGCCGCGGCAACAAGCTGCTGTTCCGGTTCCCGTTCCAGCGCGGCGCCGAGCACCCCGCCGCGCAGGACAGTAAGTGCCGACGCCGGGAGCTGCGGCTGCCCCGCGCCCCCAGCAGCCTCCCCCGGGGCCTGGCATCCTCCCCTGGGGGCTGGCACTCCACACGGACTCCTCACAACCCCCTCACATCCTTCACATTGTCCATGGGGGCCTGGCACCCCTCACACTGTCTCTGGGTACCTGGCATCTCACACACACCCCTCACACACACCCCTCACACTGTCTGTGGGTGCCTGTCATCCCTCACACACACCCCTCACACTGTCTGTGGGTGCCTGTCATCCCTCACACACACCCCTCACACTGTCTGTGGGTGCCTGTCATCCCTCACACACACCCCTCACACTGTCTGTGGGTGCCTGTCATCCCTCACACACACCCCTCACACTGTCTGTGGGTGC